>JAUZST010068084.1:0-22183 GCA_034779995.1 Parotocinclus haroldoi | reverse complement strand
ACACACACACACACACACACACACACACACACACACACACACACACACACACACACACACACACACACACAGCAGCCCATGATAGTATGTACTTTACGAACAGGATTGATGAACTCTGAACATACCTTTAACCGGAGATCCAGATTTGTCTCGGTCTTGTTCACAATGACTTGTGAATGAAAGCGTTGCGCCCGTGTTCGCGTAACACTTGATGAAGCCCTGGCATTCTACGCTTCCGCTCTTCCCCCTAAAGAAGGAACGCGCAGAGAAACTTTAACAGTTGGAGGTATTTCAGACGAAACACTGGTAGAAGATTAGAGCATCTGGGAGGACATTTTGGCCGTGTTTCCCTTGCTTGATCTGCTTAGACGACTGTGACTCATGGTTTCCTGTGCGATGCTTTTACCCATGATCCATATCTGAAAGAGGGAAAGCTGACACAACCACAACAGAGAGCGTTTTCTAAAGCCTGCAGAGTTTGAGTCCTAGGCTTAGAGCGTCATGAAATTACTCACGTCGACGTTTTACCGGAAAACGACACGCTATTTCCCCAATTACGGCCTTATTTCCAGTCGATGGACATTGGCACGTCCTGTGCTGCGAAACGCTTTACCGACGTCTCACGCAACACACAAACGGAGACCTTTAACCCTTCTTGGATGAGTCATTTGATTGGATTTGGATTGCACATTTTACACATTTTATTTTAGTGTAAAGCCATCCGTCGCGATGTAAAACCTTGTAGGGTCTTTTTGGGTTATGAAACAATCAGTGACTTAATTAGCATTGCATCAGTGGATATAAGCATTAGAGGAATTCCAAGATGAAAATAAACCAGAGGAGTGACCGTGGCCAAACAGCGTGTCCTTTTTTACCACGGCCATTACGGTAGTGCCGCTACTGCTGACTTGCATTTGGACAGCCCATTGCTATGCACATTTCTGAGCATGTTTAATACGTGACTCTCATTTGTCAGGCTCTAGTTACTCATCATGTGATTGATTAATGCATTTTCGAAAACTACACAGTTCACATTGGTTTCTGCTTTCCCCAAAGTAGGATACTAATGGAAGTGGTGCACAGGAAGACATTTATCAGTCAGGAACAGGGAGAATATTGTTTTCATGTGAACTTTAGGAGCAACAACAATACCTGGAACGAGAGAATCGATTGAGGCGCGACGACACGCTTTTGTGATTAATTCTTTATGGGTAAAGAGTCTGCCTACAAAAGGCACTCATTCATCAAAAAGCAAGGACGATAACGCACGTTTTAAGTCCATCTTACAGAGAAAAAACCATTAAGCGAGCCTATAATTACGTTCGTTAAGTCTTATTTATTTCTTTGCCGAGAGCCACGCAGAGAACGGGAGAACCGGGACTGAGAAGAAATGTAAGCTTTGGACCCTAATTTTTGGCACATTTGAGACATTTATTTTCAGACTTTTAAAAAAAAAGGTCTAAAGGGTTTCTACTCCTTTCATAACATCGGAAGCTACATCACCTCTCAAAACGTTCCTCATGTGAAGGACGAAGAATACAAGTTTTACTTTGTCTCCTCTCACAAAACAAAAAAGGTCTCAAAAGAGCTCACGTAAACCCAGCAAACACCAGCACATGTGCTGTTTTGGATGCTGGTATGTGGCTCAGCCAGCAAGAGCATGCGAGTTCCATACTGGTACAGGGTGGGTTTATGCTGTGTCGCTGGTGAACATGCGTGGACACGTAGAGCTGATCGAGCTGGGTGATTATCACACCAAAACACAACCTATGCTGGTCCTTGTTTTGTATTACGTTTGCCCGTCTAAATTGGTCGTTCTGTTTTCTCAGGGGGACCAAAGCGTTAGAGGAAAGAGGACATAAACAAGTACTACGTTACTTCTTGATGGCATTGTAGCCATACTCCTGAGAGTATAAGACTCACCTTAATTGACTTCACAGGGTTTAATAAGAGCCCATTCATGGCATGGCTTTTGAATCAGTGTAAACAGTCGAGGATTTTCGAGACCCCCGATGTTTTCGTTTCATGGCTGCAGCCGAACTACCGGAACACGAACACATCTAGTCTGGAAGACGACGCTGTCAAACCGGCATCGCTCGTTACAATACTAATTCATTCAAAAAACAAAGCAACGACTCGTCCTGCATTGCATCTGTTGCTACGTTCGGGCGGTATCTGCTATAGCCTCGTGCCTTTGGCCACCTGTGTGGCATAGCTGGCATACCGGCCGCTGGGACGAGGTCTGCATGGGCACGATAAAAGACGGTGATAATTCAGGAATGACCCCGTGCCATTTCGTGGTTAGCATACCACCTCAATCTATATTTCAATTAAAAGAATGCAGTGTACAACTCGCCGAGATGTTGGGATAACCATCAGGATAGAGTTTGCAAGTCCTAGCGTGTATGTGCTTGTGGTCTGTAGCAGCTGTTACAGCAATAAAAAAGAACCACGCACAATACATTATCTGAAATATGAGCCCTAGTCTAAACTTGGAACCTTTCAGACGACTCCTGTAGCTTGCCTTGAGGAACCATGGGGCACAAACGGGGTGTGCTCATGGGCGGCAGGCCTCTGCCGTTTCAAACACTGTCGCACAACGAACCCGGGAACAACCCTAAATCGCAGCGGTTCGTTATGGCCGATTACCAATATTTTGTCCAAAGGAGAAAAAAAAAACAAACAAAACGTCGCACTGGCTCTCGCCGTCACCCGACCTTAGAGATTTGGCCTGCACACCTATGTGGAAATTTGCATGTTCTCCCAGGGTCTACTTCAGGTACTCGTGCAGATACGTTCCAAAGACGCATGCACGGTCAATCAGTGGCTATTGATGTAACCATGCTCGTGTTCTGAATAGCCATTCCCACCATGCATCCTGTGCTGCCGGTGAGTGACCCTGAATTGGATTAAGGTTGTCATTAAGCTTACGTAGAATGATTTTCAGTCCCGGTTCATACCAGGGTTAATCATGATCCGATTTGGGGAAACTTTTAAAAACAGAAGATTAGGAGTCCCGCCTCTGTAGTTTAAGGTTACAGAACAATCCTCTATATCTCAGTCACTTTTAATATCACTGTTATCACTCTCCTGGTACTGCAGCGTCCACTAACGCATTGTTTGGACTGACCTTTTGAATTATTCTCATTGGCGAGGCCTGCAACTGCAGCCAGCAAATTGTGGCCTGATTTGCACTAAGCTATAAGCCTTAATCCTGCCTGGACCTCCCACTAATACCTGCTATGGACTCACTTTGAACCTTTGGCCTTCCTCTTGGCCAAAGGCTTTAGTTCTTGGTCTAAGGGGGATTTTCTCCTCCTCCACTTTCCCTCCCCAGCTCCATCACCCCCCCCCCCCTTTCTATTTCATGAGCTTGACTTTCTCAGATTCTCAACCCTCCTCTTGTACTTTTTTTTTTTTTTTCTTTTGGCTCCGAGCGTTGCCCGTGTTCTAGGAAAGCAAGCTCCGACAGGCATAGCTGCCCAGAATGTAAGATCAGCTCTGTGGAAAGCCGGAGCACATTCTGGAAACGACATGAGCCTTTTAATTAATCCATTTAGATTTGAAATCGCTTTAGCCTGCCTTTGTCATTGCCTTGGATGAGGAGCTAATGCAAAAAAAGGCAAAGAAAAATTAAAAAAAAGCCTAGCGATGTTTTGCGTTAATGGAAAAAGAGCAAGGCACAGGTCGTAGAGTGTATCCTGTTTCAGAACGATTCTGATCATTATGTGAAGGGGTGTCATGCCTAATTACTGTGAGTATTTTGGAGTACTGTCCCTGTTACTCTGTCTCCCCCCTAGGTACTCTGATTTCAACATTCATCGTAAAAAAACAAAACATGCCAAGAAGTGGATTGGTAGCTTGTTATGATATCTCTGCGTAAGTCAGTAGGTCTGTCTGTGTGTGTGTGTGTGTGTGTGTGTGTGTGTGTGTGTGTGCGCGCTGCAGGCCAGGATCCACGACGACCCTGATCAGGATGAAGCAGTGGCTGAAATAAGCAAATACAGCTTTGTATTACAAAACAAACGTCTGTTAATGGGGTACGGGGTCACAGGGCCTAAGCCTTAAACGGGCACCAGTCCCATCACAGTACCCACACGCCCACGCCCGTTCACATTGGGTAACAGCGATTATCCTTAGCGAGGCTTTGGAACCTTATTAGATTCACAGTCTAAAGCGTGCTTTGAAAAAACCGCGTGGTTTCTGGATTTTTCGCAAAGCTCCAAAGCGCTTACACTCCTGTAGCCAAACAGTCATGCCACAGTTTCCCTCGCTTCCAGGGCAAGAGCACTTGAAAAGTCACTGGAAGGTCGCCGTAGGAGCTTCCAAGTCTTGCGTAAACAGCCCTTTTAATTGTTTTATTTGGCTCCTGAATGAAGAGACTATAGAAGGTCGTATGCACGGTTGTTTTAGAACAGACACAGAGCCTTTTCCTTCTGGATGTGATGCGGTTATGGCAACACGGCTCTAACCCCTTTCTGAATTCCAACAACCACCAGAATTATTCCTTACACACTAGAAATAAAGTAAACAGGAGTTTTGTCCGAGGCTCTCTGCAAAAGTGTTTGTTACCAGGCAGCACATCATGTGTGAATCACAACTTGCAGAGGGTGAAAGGTTTGGGACGGCTTTAGGGGTTTTTTTTTCCTGTGTGGGACAAATCCTATTTTCCCTGAGTGAACGGCTTTGTTACAGGTAGCATCCCATTCGAAACTAAAGGTCTCACATGTAGTAGGTTTGCACCATTTAATGCCCATTGGTAATGCCCATTTGTGTGTCTGTGTGTGTGTGTGTGTGTGTAGCTCGGCTGCTGTTTTTACAGGCTGTTTTAGAGTAATTTACTTGTGTTTGTGTGTATGACTTTCTGCTACTTCTTTGTCATGAGCTGCAAGTCAAGTGAAGTTTACAGTTTGGCTTTATCTAGGGTCGCAGTGGCAAGGAAAATGCCTTAAAGGCTATAAGGAAGATGTTATAATAAGAACCAAGACTCGGATTCCGATAACGGGAACCTATAGCTTTTATTTACCTGGTTCTTTCTATTTTCAGAACTCAAAACGGTTTCTAATGATTGCACGGAAAGGAAAATAAAAGTAAAATATACAGTACTGTGTAAAAGTTTTAGGCCACCATTAGCGGTGTGTTAGCCATGGTATTATATATATATATATTATATATATATTATATATAAACATGTTTGGATTCATCACTCCATAATACAAGTTTTCCTTTTTCTCTTTGTGAGCTTTAACGTTTTTTAGCCTCTTCACCCTGTTCCCCTTCTGAAAAAGTGGTCTCTTGGCTGCTAGCCTTCCAAAAAAAGGCTGTTCCTGGCTCATGCCAAGCTTCTTCGGACTGTAGATGAGTCACCTTTGTATCCTGATGAGGCCACACTAAAGACCGTTTTACACGCTAAGCAATGTTTTTTTTCTCTCCAGTTTTTCCAATGCTGTCGTACGGTTTGCCTAGAAATTCCCTGCGTTATCTGGTCGTTTTCTAATAAAGATATCGATAAATCAGTCTAAATGCTTGGTTGCTAAAACAATGGAGTATCTAGACTAATGGTGGCTTAAGACTTTTGCACAGACCTGTACCTGAGGTGAACTGGCATACGACTGAACAGATGTTTATCTTTAAGGGGACCAAAACGTCCACATGACAAAGGTATTATAAGATACTATTACATGATACGAGTGCGTGTGTGTGTGTGTGTGTGTGCGTGTGCGTGTGTGTGTGAGGTGCGGGAGAGATAAAGAGTGCATCTGGAATATTTTTGGAGTCAGTTCTCCCAGAGCTCTTCACACGCACTCGAGAGGCCGCTTTTGACACAAACTAAGTTTGCGCTGCCGTTGTTTTTTTTCTTGAATGTTAATGACTGTGAAAATCTTCTCAGCGTTTGCTCTTTTTCATGTGGGCCAGCAGTTTAATTTATTTAAAGACCAGTCTTTCAGAATTAATTGTAACATGTTGCTCAAGGGCTCAGGCCTGGCCCTCACCCAAGTCACAAAATGTACTTGAGCTCGTTCCAGCTGAGTGGTTAAGACAAGCCGAACCCTAGAACTGTGTCAGGAGGAAGTTCTGCAACAGTCTTCGACTTGGAATCAAACACCATAAACGGTACGCAATAACACAACCATTGGACAGGTTATATATAAGCACCCTTAATAAATCGCCTTTTTTAATAAATCGCCTTTTGTTATTGGCAGCAGATGCAGAATAGTTTGTCCAAAGCCATACGGAACTGGCTCTGATAGTAGGTTTGCTCACTGTTATCTGTCACAAAATAAAGCCCCTATAAACTGTTTGAGTGCAGACCAAGACTTTCCAACACGTTACAGTATCACCAATACGACTATTATATCACACACACACACACACACACACACACACACACACACAGATAAAAAAGATGACAGATGTAAACGGTAGTAAAAAAACAAAAAACCAAAAACAGCACAACAATCAAAATCCAGTAACAGAAAGCCCTTATCTTTTATCCCCTGTGGGTAGGAAGGTGGATTGAACTTGTTTGTCCAGGACATCCCACAGGTGCTCGGGGGAATTGAAATAAAAAGCTTGGTTACGACCCTCGAACCATTCCGGGTACACCATCCTGCCGGAGGAGGTCACTAGCTTAAATAAACACCTTAAAGCCATAAAGCGCTGTTTTAATCTTTTGTGTCTTGTGTGCTTAAGGCACGGGAATGCATGTTTAATCCTGTGGAAGGTACTCACCCCACAGGTTGATGATCATCTGCTCACTCGGTAATTGTTCAAAGATGTAATCTTCTGTGCATCGTGGATCCTCTGAAACCTATTATGACATGACATCACAACGTTCTGATTCGTGCCAATTAAAACCGAACAGTACCAAGGACCAGATTATATCATGCAGTCCGCTTACCCGAAGCAAAGATCTCTGTAGCCAGGTCCATCTCAGGAGTAACCTTGGAGACTAATCCAAACAGCTTGTGGCTTGTGGCCTGTGGGAAAAAGTCTTTTCCAAAACCATTTCTAATTGTGTTTGGGTGCCTAATCCCTTCGTCCCTTCGCGTGTAGTCACATAATACAAGCTCAAGCACCCTACCCACTCTGGTTTCTTACATCTCTGCCGTTTAGGAGTCTAACAGTCACGCGCTTTGGGGTTAAGGGTCTCGCTCAAAAACCCAGCAGCATCAGGAGCGTCTTGGCAGAGGTGGGATTTGAACCCTGGACCTTCTCGTGACCACGTGCTTTAATTAATCATCGGCGCAAGTAGCTTCGAGCAGTGTAATAACAACAACGGACTTTCCCTCTCTAACTTCATGGTCTCCATGGTTCCCATGCTGAACTTCCCTGAACCTTGCCTGGTTCATATTACAGAGCAAATATATCATTTTGATTTAAAACGCTCGCCTGCTTTGTGAATGGATAAGCGAAAAGCTTTTTATTGTTGGGCTAAATGATCAGTTGAACACGGTACACGGTGTTATATCAATACTCTATACAGACAAAGGTTTGGAGACGCCCAAAATATTACCTCCAAAAACATGGGTATTGGTATGGAGCATAGCCGTACCTGTTTTAGCTCTCTGAACCGTAAGCAGCGAGAGAAGGAAACAAAGATGAGCTGCTATTACCCTCTACTGGATCCACTGGTCTAAAGCAGTGATAAAGCAGAACTCACACACTGCTGTAGATTGGTGTAGCACGCTGCACCTAAACCTAGCATCTCCTCCAAAATTTGTAATGTTTATTTTAAATGTTAGAAATAGGTTATAGTAACCCTCCTGGGCACATCCCTTAGATCTAGATTTGGTATTCAGACTGGACTTTCTGTGTGGATGACAAACTGTTCTGAATGTATAAGCCCTAGCTTCTGTAAATCATTTCTGATTAAAGAATTAAGCTATTTCTTATCAGGAGCACCGTCAAAAGCCCCCCGTGATGTAATTTTACTTTAATTCCCACTCTGTGCCGAAACAAACCTGAAATATCGGAATATCGGAATTCTACGAACAGTCAAGAAAATGACATGCTAAGGAGTTCGGGCTAATTCATTTGTTTACTTAAAGCACAGTCGAGGATTACCATTCAGTCTGCACTCTCAGCACTGCGCGCAAGCCTTTGGGTTTGTTATTTTAGCTATATAATATACATTGATATTCTAAGATGATAGGATTTTTATTCCGATCCTTGTGGGCTTGAGCAGATCAACCCGGTCATCCAGACGAAGCTCATGGTTGCTTTTTAAAAACGCTGCTGCATGTTCTGACTGTATTCTCCTAAATACACTGATCATTAATTATCTAAGTCTATATCCATAGCTAATCTTTGTACATCACTGCATCTTCATACCAGTGTCGTTTTACTGCCCTGCCGAGGAGTTATGACTGCAGTGATTTAGCCCTCCAGTTTGTTTCCCCCGAAAACGTGACATAGAATTCAGCTTTCACTTTCACTTCGAGGCTTTATGACCGTGAACGTGCTCGATACCGGAGAAGCGGCAGATGAAGCCAATGAAGGTTTTGCTTGAGACAGGAGCGTAATGTCATGCCTGTTTATTTTAATTATTATACAACTTTTAGAAGTATAAATATTTGTATAGAATACAACATCTATGACAACCATAGAGCTTCCTCGTGTGAAATACAAAACTCAAAACCACATCTCTTATTGCACAGATTCTAAAAGACAAAGCATCAGGAAGCAGGACCATCTACACAAACACCGGTTTTTTTTTCCACAAACAAACAAACAAACAAACAAACAAAAAGAGAAAAGAAAAATCCAGGAAATAGGCAGGACGCTCTAGACCCGACAGACTCACGAAGGATAGATCGACTAGCATTTTTAGACCGACAAGTGTTTGGAATTACACAACCTGCTGGGAGGACATCATGCAGGACTACAATCACAATGTCCTGTGACGTAGCGCACAGATTTGGCAAATTAATAACACAACATTCAAAATGTACATCAATGAAGAAGCTGTAAGAAAGAAAAACAATAATGTGCTTCGTTGCTGTTGTTGTTTTTAACGCTAATCACACGGATTAAAGGCATGAGGACACAAAAGATTTGTGGTTCAATCACGACCAAGCTGGCTATGACTGGTAACAGGATCTACCACGACATACATTCACATTCTCGTTTGTCTTTGTTCATGATTTCCTCGTCTGAAATTCACTACGTAGTGTCTCCTCGGGAGCTTAATGCTACAGGTAAAGAGGAACTCCCCGTTTTGTTCCTACAGTTTAAAACCGTTCTCATATCTTATTGGTTCACCTTCATACTTCGTTCCCGTTTCCATTCTGCACACTGGGTAATCTAGACCCAAAGTCAGTTCTAGGTAACACTTTTCCTGCACAGTATGCACTCACTGTAAAAATATAAAGCCATGTAGATCAAATCAGAGCGCACGTTCTGATCCGATACCCGACCGTTTAGAATCTATGAAGGATTACGAATGGTTTGGGGACAGCTGTACACAACGCGTTCCCATTTCAATCGGTCAAAGACTCTGTCAGTCTGAGGAAAGTGCAAAAAAAACCTACTTCAGTAGCCGCCAAACTACCCGAATGTCCCAATTTCAAATAACTGGTGATCAGACATCTTTCAGGAACAGGAACAGGAACTTGTGACTGTTTTAAAGCTGGCCGATCAGAGGTCACAATTAAAAAACCTCCCTATAAAGCCAGTTAGAACAGAAATGTCTAGCCCTAAAATCCTAACTTCTATGGAAAAATAAGAGGGAGGAAATTATTCTTAATGTGTGTGTATATATATATATATATAGTAGCAAATATTTAGCATTCACATTCTAAAAATAGAGTTGGTATTTTTTTTTTTTTAAAACTTAATCCCTCGCAGCCTGTGGACGTTTTGCGGTTGTTTTTAGGTGACCGGACAGTCTGACTCGGACTAAACAGATGGTTTAGGATGAGAGATAAATGCTGTGTGTAAGTAGAAGTACAGGTCCTATCAGAACGAGACGGTTTCTGTTTATTGGACAGGGCGCCATTTACTGCACAGAGGGGCCACGAACGCTGGGTAAAGTATACAAACAAGAGGACATAGCAAAAATATATACATATAAAACACACAAGACTCGTTCATCTTCTGATCCCGAGGATCACCCCGTCGTACACCGAACATCGCTTTTATGTACAGTACATTGCATAAAATTAACA
Organism: Parotocinclus haroldoi; assembly: GCA_034779995.1. NCBI lineage: Eukaryota > Metazoa > Chordata > Actinopteri > Siluriformes > Loricariidae > Parotocinclus > Parotocinclus haroldoi. The sequence goes on along the minus strand of JAUZST010068084.1, from coordinate 12,014 downwards.
TTTCGTAAATGTACAAGATGTGAAAGGAATGTGGATTTTGACACAGCCTGCTAAGAACAGCAAGCTGGACTGCCCAAAATAGCCCGAGGCCCCCTTCCACGAGATGTGAATCCAGAACCGTAAGATGATTCCATTATAAAATTAGTTCTAGGTGAGAAGCACAGAATAAAAATACATTCCCCCTCTGTGTACCACGACCCAAAACGAACGGCAGACTCGCTCACTACGTGGGCCAACAACGGCAAACGCGCTGCTGCCTTTCCCTTTCTCTCCGGCGTGAGAAGCGAGCGTTTCAGAGATTTCAGCACCATTGCTACAAATACTTCGTGTGGCTCTGAACCCGCAAACTGTTGTGACCAACAACAGCCCGACGAACGGAACTCAAACGCGCCGCTCTTAATCATTTGTCAGGCAGACCGAGTCCAGCAGCCACTGCTAAATAATACAGGGATCCATGTTCGGTAACGACCCCACTTGGCATTGGCACAGGTCACCGACGCCTCTCGGAGGCGCAGCTCCACCCCTTACTGATTGCAAACAGCCCTTTTAAGCATTTCGACTTTTGTACGCAAAACGAAAACGAACCAAGTGACTGTCAGCAGCAAATCAGGTCTACATTCAAAACTATAACGGTAAGAAACGTCGACAGACCACTAAAACACACACACACACACACACACACACACACACACACACACACACACACACACACACACACACACACACACACACCCCCCCTTGATGAAACACTGAAGTAACAGCTTTATCGGTCCTCGAAAAGGAAGGCATTACGTACGAAGCATGAAAACAAAACAAAAAAAAAGTGAGCTTTGTTAGAAACAAAAGTCACCAACATCACTTTTTATGATTTGTAACTCTGGCCGGTTCCTTGGGCTTGAGTTGCTCCTTGGGCCGAGCTGAATCTTTTTCCTGCGTGGCACCATCCTTCGCTGGGGTTTTCTGCCAGTCTTTACGGCCGGATTTCTGCGAGGACGATTTCGAGACGTCCAGTTTAAACCTGGCTGCCTCTGCACTGGGAGGTCCGGACGTAACCGCTGTGGTGCCAGTACCCTTCCCCGTAGGTGATTGGCTGGGCGTGTGGGCCGCAGCAGCCGGCACAGATGGAAACAGCACGTTTGGTTGCGGATCCGGTTCGTCCTGGACGGTCGTTGGTGCCACTGGTTTGCCGCTTTGGGCTCCCCGTTCTTCACATGCCTTGTCACTCTGGGATGTATTTAGTGGGGATCCTGACTTGGCTTTGGTTTTAGAGCTCCCTTGCCCTTGTTTTGATGCGGAGCAGCTACTTGACGGCTGTGGTTCTACGGTTGCTTGCTGAAGGACATCAGAAGCAGGTTTACCTTTCACCTTCTCTTCAAGTAGGTTTACAGACTTCAGCCCAGCGACGTCGCCGGTTTTTTCACATCCTTTCGCCGTTATTGGAACGGCACCACAGTCCTGTTTTGAGCCGAGCGACGGCTGGCTAGCGGCTGCAATGCCTTGCTTCTCGCTTTTGACCTGCCCAGCACTGGGAATGTCCTGCGGCTTTGTGCATTTCACGTCTCTTCTTTGCTGGCTCTCATCTCTCGGCTCACTCATTTTTCCCAAGCATGATGAATTTCTCACCAGCTTTTCGCCGGACGTGTCGCCGGACTCTTTTAAACCCTCGCCCGTCGTGCGATCCCTTTCTTTGCTTCTGGCGCCGCCTTCGGGTTGTTCGTGACCTTTCAAGCGAGTCGTTTTCTCATCGGATCCGCCGCCGTTATGGGATTTCCTAGAATCATTTTTGGACAGAGAATGTGGAGAATCAGTACTGGCAGCACTGGTTAGTGCTCTGGACGATGCTGGCTGGTAAGCTTTAACCAGGGCGGCGTTCGATTGGTCGTGTTTCAGAAAGCACGGACGGCTTTTGTCTGCACAATGGGCTGACTCGGTCAGAACGGCCTTAAGAGGACCAGCTACGGGGAGTACACCGTGTTTTTCCTGCTTGGTCTGAAGAGAAAGATCTGAAGACGTCTGGCATTTAGCAGCAGCTGAAGCTAGACTCTGTTTAAGAACCAAAGCCTGCGAGTGAACCTGCTGTGATTTCCCATTTGGAAACCACGAGCTACTCGCACGGTCTCCGGCAGCGCTCTGGACGTCGTCTACGGTTGCGGCGGTGCTTTCTGGTTTACTCTCACCACACACGAGGACATCTTTTGGATCCAAAAGCGAGCCCTGTACACTAATCGCCCGTGCTGAAGCCATGGTTGAAACGTTTGTTCCTGTTGCACCACCTTCGCTCGCGGTGGTTAGACGAGCCTCCGGCGGGGCCGCCGTTAAGCTGGAGGAATTTGGTACTTTTTCCTTTTGGACTACGTGGCATTTATTGTTTCGAGCTGGGCTCAAGCCCTGTGGACGGCCACAAACGTCTTTCACATCTCTTTGGACATTAGGGAGGTCTAACGGGACGCATTCGGTTTGCTTCTGCACACGGGAACAGCTCCTTGGCATTTGGAAACCTTCCGGGTCGGTTTGCCGAACAGGATTCTCCACAGGGGTCTCCATCTCATCGTCTTGGTCTTCATTGCTGACCTCCCTAATAGACGGTGTTTTCCCACAAGCGAAATGGGCAGCGTGTCGAGCCGGCCTGACGTCCTGAGGCGTTTTCGGCTTCGTTTCACATTTGGCACCCAGCTCCGTCGGCGCCGTTTGATTGCACATAAGCTCGTTTCCTTCACCCTGCTTCTTGTTGTCAGTAGTAGCTGCGCTGCCGACAGGGCACAAAGTGCTGCCCTTATTGTACGCGGGTTCCTGTTTTCCAGCGCTGTCGCTGACTGAAACCCCGGGGCTTTTTCCCATCTCTGTTGCAGTAGACGTCTGGTTCTTTGTTGGGTTCTGCTGAGGAACCAGCTGTTTGTCGTTCTGGTTCTGTACAGCCCCTGCATGCCCTACGCCGTCGGCGTGGCCGCCCGCTGTCTTTGAGAAGGACGATTCTGCTTTGGACACCCTTGGTCCAGACAGCAGACCTATGTCCAGCGTGCCTTTCAGCGGTTTCAGGGAGGACACGAGTCTTCCCTCCAATTTGTACTCGGGTGAAGCCTTTCTGATGGGGCCCTCGGCGGATGAGATAATCTGTAGCTTCTCCACTGCGCTCTCGCCCCGCCCACTAAACAGCTTAGGACTTAAAGTTTCCGTACTGATCCCAGAACTGGTATGGACACAGCCCATGGCCCCTTTTGGATGCTCCATAATCAAAGCAGGATCCAGTTGCAGACTTTTGGACCTAGTGGTTGGAAAGTGGAGGCTTTCGTGAACGCTTGGGTTGATCCGACATACGCAGTCCTCACGCTCCTCAAAAGACTGCCTCTTGCGAGCAAACTCTAAATTAGGAGCTTTGAAGTCTAGCCTGTCTGCCTTGGTGCCCTCTTTGATCTGCCGGGGCATCGGCCTGTCTGACAGGTTCGGGGCTGTTCTGGCACCCTCGGCTGAAATCGAGACACAGTCCCCAGTGGCACCGAGCGAGTCCCCCAGGCTTTCGCATGTTCTAGTGGTCAGTTTTTTTAACAGGACATCCTTCACAGTGGCATTAGCAGCTTCGGCGGCGCCTTGGGACCCTCCAGTGGTTCGACCTTGACCGGCCCTCTCCTTATCGTCAGCGGCGAGGAAGGACGCGGCGCAATCACTCTCATTAACGGCGTCCTGCTTGTGCAGGGACTCTCGTCTCTCGTGCCAGTCCTGTCTTTTTGCCACCACTTTTGTCTTTAATTTCTCCTTATCAAGTTCCTCCACCGATTCCTGACGGCCGACCTTGCGAGTCACGGGGCGCTTTAGGCAGCCCTGCTCGGCGGGCCGTACCCGCGTGACGGCGGGCAGTTCACAAGAGCCCTCCTCCACACACTGCAGAGTGTCCCCTGATCCGGACAGGACGTCGGCCTGCACCTCCTCTTGGGTTACCTCAAGGCTATGCTTGCGGGAACAGAGGTGTTTCTTCTCCCCCGTGTAGGACGGGGACAGCTTTTCTTCCGACTGGACCCTTTTAAGAAGCGGGGATCGTGGCGGTTCAGCGCTTTTAGGTCGCACCATGTGCCTGACAATAGTAGGGGGTGAATGCATCTTGGCTGAGAAAGCCTGAGCGGTTTTGCAGCTTCCAACCGAGTGAGCGAGCAGGGGGGAAGGAGAGCGCTGAGGGGACGTGGGTTGAGGGGTCGGGGACGGCGTTCGGGCCAGCGGGGAGAGCGGGATGCTCCCTGCTGATTTGCGGCGGCTCTGACGGAGCCGCTGGCCAGGTAACTTGGGTCCCAAACCATGCAAGGTGTTCGGCCGGATGTGGCTGGAACCAGCAGGGGAATTTGGAGCACTGGAGCTGGGTGAGCTGCTCTGAGACGACGTTCCACCTAGAAGCACGAAACAGAACAGCTAAGAGCCTCACTTGGGTACTACAGCTTACATGCTAAGCTACGCTAAAATAACGTTATACTTCTTACATAACCGGATAAAGCACAGTGGGTCCGCCGTTCGATTTGTCAGCTCGGTATCCCAAAGCATGCTAAAACACCTCACACGCGTCCCCTAGCACATCGGATACCGTTGAGAAAACAACAGATCTAATCTAAACGGTGGCCTAAGACTTCTGCACGGTTTTTAGGTTTGACCCCTTGCTGTTGTATCTTTTGAACAGCATTCAAAGACAACGCGATGCTATCCGGAGGCCGTGGCTCCACGTTTGCGCTGACCTGACTGGCTGAAGTCTGGGATTGTTCGGATGGAGGTGGTGGGGGAGTGTGGAGACAGGCTGTGCGTGGGGGAACCAGGCAGACTCTCCCCTGAGGACAGCGAGCGGTTCAGGGAGGAGAAGCTGCGACTGGTGTGCAGTAACGGAGAGGGCTGCATGGCAAAGCGCTTGAACACGGACCTTCGTCTGGGGGAAAAAAAACAAAAAAAGTTTAACGAGCCCACTGATGCGGGCTGGGCATGTAACGTGCAAGACGTGTTACAACAGTTACTCCAGACCAGCTGCCGGGACAAAATGGACGAATCACTGGGCCACAGCTCCAGCCCAGCAAGTCTACAGCAACAGCGGAAAAGAACGAACGCAGCACGAAACTGATCGAACAAGAAATAAAAAAAATAAAAAAAAAAACATTGTTAATTTGAGAAAGAAGCAATACCGCTCGTGCGCCTTCTCCTTCTTGGGCTTCTTGGTTCTCCTTATCATTTTACTCCGGTAACTGTTGCGTCTCGCCGGACCCGTTTTGATCGAGGTATTCTCAAAAGGAGTGGTAGATATGGTGACCTTGTTTCCACTCTGTAAACAAAAACACGGCTTTACTCTTTGCCTACTCTAAAGGTGAAAACCAGTCTGCATTTCCATCGTTTCGACTCTGAAGGGACTACATAATCGACCATAAAGAGCGTTCACCTTTAGCAGCAGCTCCACGACCTCGGTATGGACCAGCCCGTGGACGGCTTCGCCGTTGACGTGAGTGATCAGGTCTCCGGCCTTGAGTCCAGCCTTCTGAGCAGGCCCACTGTCTTCCACGTTCTGTTAATCGAGAAAATAACGACGGTAACCTGTCCCACTGCCCTGATGACGTGGACAAAGCCGTGTTTGGAAGCTTCCGAACCCTTACCCAGACCATGTGGTAGACCGTATAGACGTCGCCGTCGCACGCGTAGACCCGAATAGCCCGAAGCGTGAAGCCAAACTTCTTTCCCGAACTGTAAATGATTATTGGCTGGCGGGGGCCAGCGGCAGATAGGGAAGAGTCTCGGCTGGGTGAGGAGTCTCTTGAGGAGGGGTCTGATGACAGTGAGTACGGGGACATTGGACTCGCCAGTGGGGTCACGCCACTAATGTCTGGAGATTTAAAAAACAAACAAAAAAAAGGCATTTATTAGACTACACGGTCAGGGATTCAATACAAGGCCAAAACGAATCGCCAAGTCATGCACATCATAATCCCACGACTGCAGAACACGCACGCTGCCTTGTACCGTGCCAGAGCACAATCGTCCCAGGTGCTAAGGTACTGAAACTCCTCCGTCTAGGTAAACTCTGCAGTTGTGGGGCTTCACAAGGGGCAGTACCGTACCCCTTATCACACACAAACCCTTACACAGACTGACCTCCCGGAATCATGAGAGACAGCGTGCTGGTAGACGCCGATTTGGGCACTTTGGGCCCGGGTCTTGGGGAGCTCAAATGGATGCTGGTGTCAGTGGACAGCTTGCTGGTGCTTTCTGGACTGTCCACCCCGTCCGCCTGCGACGGCAGCTGGTCCAAGTGCTCGGAGAAACTGCCTGTTTAGACAGGGAGCAAAGTCGGGTCGAGTCAGATTTATTTTCGACATGGAGCATGGTCTCAAAGCGGCTTTACAGTACTACGTTACGTCACAAGGCCAGCCCCAAACCAAGCAAGCCTTGGGCGACAGTGACCAGGCAAAACTCCCTAACTATAAGCAAGAAACCTTGGGGAGGACCGAGAATCAAAAGGGAGTCTAAAGGGAGTCCCCCAGTGAATCATTTCCTTATCATTTATAAATAACATGTTATTTAACACTAGCATGGAATTCATGACCCCCAAACATCTAGATCATCTTCAGTCTGCAAATCAGATCACACTTGTTTATCCAAATGCATCTTGTTGCAGAAAGTTTGCTTTCTATTTTAGGTACCACAGGAAAAGCCCTTTCCGGTTGCCATGTATTTAAAACCCTTCCTCCTTTATTGGACGGATATGACAGATATGAACCAAGTGAGATACATCGTCGACCCTTCTAATAAATAACTCTTCTGCACTATGGCGTCGTCCCGACCCGAGCAGCGCGCGATGGCGACTGAACCCAGGATTTCGCACGAGTTTGGCCCAGGGTTTGTCACGCACCTCGGATTCCAGGATTCCAATCCCACAGCAGAACGGCGGCTCCGGCTTAATGCATGGTTCTGTAGAAAGTTACTGTACCTGAGAGGGTGGAGTTGCTGATGGTGCTGCATGGAGTGCTGGCTTCAGGCTCATCGTGAGGCAGCTCTCCCACGGAGAACGCCACTCTGGTGGGCTTGTCCAGAGCCAGCGAGGCCTCACAGCTGTCCACGTCGGCGGAGATGGCAAACTTGGGCACAACTCCTGAGCATCTGCCCACGCTGATCCCGTCTGTATCAGACGAGTGGGACAGGGACGGTCTGCAGGCAGAAACACGAGTCAAGGTTTAGAAATGCCAGTGGAATTGTGGAATTCCAGACCTGGGAATAAACCTAGGATAAACAGATTTATTCAGCCTTACGGTTTCTATGCCCGTTTGGGCTACTCTGTCGTAGAAATAGATCTGATCATTGTTCTGTCCCGTGCTGCGTAAACCTCTAACTCTAATCTAACCGTCTCACACACACACACACACACACACACACACACACACAGCGAAAACTTTACGGCTACCTATATAACCACCGTAACATATTTACATTTCGGTGAAATCCGGGGTCCAGCTGAGCGAGTCCCCAGTCGGCGGACTCTCGGTCTTCTTCTCCGTTTGCTCTCCCTTCTCCTCCAGCAGGCCCCGGGACAGGTCCAGACTACTGTAGACCTGCATGGCACGAACACACGCAAACACGGCGCCACGTGGTGAACATACAAATCAATTCATAACGTAGGAGGCTCGTGTGTTCAGAGCAGGGCTTTGGTAGCTCACTTTAGAAAATCGGTGCGAAGAAGAGGAAAACTGGCGCAGCTCAACGTTGAAGTCTTCGTCGTTCGTATCCTCCTCTTCCTCGGTCTCCAAGTGATGGTACCTTTCGGACCGGGCTGCAGGTAAACACGAAAAGCTGGAGTTATTACTTTGAGCAGGCACTGTAAGGACACGCCAACGCCTCATAACGTTCGTGTGCGCGTGTGTGCGTGTGTGTGTGTGTGTGTGTGTGAACGCTCACTGTCAAAGTAGCTGGTGTCATCTTCAGATTCCAGCTGGGGGATAAATTCAGCCTTTTGCCTGAGCAGACTGTTCCAGTCCAGACTGTGGAAGAACTGGTGGTGCTTGACCTCATAGGCTCCTCCTGCTGAGCGCACACAAGAAATATCCCAAAAGATCAGGGCCTATTCCGGGCGCACAGGGCGCAAGGCAATTCGGGTCGGCCGATTTACACAACGTAACCCTTTCAGAAACCCAAGCCATACCCAGACAGACACTGAGAGAACATGGAAACTCCAAGCTGAACGGTGGCCTAAAACTTTTGCTGACGCCACTGTAGATCTAGCAGCGCTCACAAACGTTAGGGGAGGTTTCACTTTGAAGCAGTAAATGTACAGGTGCTACAGGTGCTACAGGTGCGGGGCGAGGCCTATGGCGAAAACGCTTCGATTCTATACTCCTAATCTCAAATTGAACACATGGTTATTCTCCTCCAAACACAGACACTAAAGCACGGGATCGGACCGAGAGAAGCGGGAAGGGCGCCTTTTTGGGCAGCTCCTATGTGATGTTGGGAGCGGCGGTCACACACGGTCCGCACAGACCACCGGCAGAGAGGATCGTTTGATCTGCTGACAAGCACGAGCGGTTTCGTTATCCACCATCCAGACCCAGGGGGCACCGTCACAGCACAGCCCTGTCTCTGCCCTGGCAGAAGAAAATCGACCCTTTATGGGACCAGCTGGGACTCCAGCCGCAAACGTGCCCCCAGGATGCCTGTATGCCTCCAATGGTGGTCACCTGAGCCCCAGTTTGGGAAGTGTGCACAGCACTGACCAGCAGGTAAAAGCCGAGGTGAGAGTAAAGCCCTACCAGTTCCCAGACGCTCCAAAGGGTTCTGTCTGAGCAGCAATGCGATGAGCTCCTGAGCATCAGCTGGAGGTGCATCCTCACCCTCAGGCCAGTTGATCTCATCTGAGAAGAAAGGGAAGCACAGTTTGCACTCAGACACGATGACAGGGTAGTGCCGTCCCACGTTCACGCTGGGGGACACGATTCAAATTGATATGGCTTTTGTGTCAAATGAACGGAATGGCACTAACCACTAATGACCTGACCGAAGAGCTCTTCGGGAGTGTCTCCAAAAAAGGGCACGCAGCCTACAAGAAACTCGTACAGGATGATCCCCATAGCCCACCAATCCACAGGCTTCCCATAGCCCTGCCTCAGGATCACCTCGGGAGCAATGTACTCGGGGGTTCCACAGACCTACAAAGGCAAACATCTGTTTCTGACTTTATTCTGTATCCGCTTCCTTACACGTTTCATTCGGCTGCTTCTGAACTGCCAAAAATATCCAGCCAGCAGCATACTGTAGGCGGCGTCCTATCGTTACTGATGAACACACGAGCTGCCGTAACTGATGTAATGGGCACAAGCGAGGGGGTGTACCTAATAAAGTGACCGCTGAGTATCTAGATCAATAAAGGCCTGAAAGAGCTTCCTATATAAATACCTGCTTGTCTGAGAATTCTCTGGCATCCTTCTCTATGTGACCTTCGTAGAGGTTGGTGGTCATGTTCATCAGGCCCACCTTGGACAAGCCGAAGTCAGTCAGTTTGATGTGTCCCATCGAGGTGACCAGCAAACTATGGGGAAAGAGAAGAAGGGAATTCCAAACTCGGAGACGCTCTAAACAAAGACCTAATAATAATAATAATAATATTATAAGACGGTGTAGAAAGATCTTACTTGTCAGGTTTCAGATCTCTGTGAACAATGCCATAGTTATGGAGGTACTCCAGGGCAAGAACGGTCTCGGCAAAATACATTCTGGCCATGTCCACAGGCAGAGGGCCCATGTTCTTCAGCAGAGTGGCACAATCCCCACCTTTAAAATCCCCAGTCATTACTTTATACACGGAAGAGAGGAACCCAAAGTGGCAGAGCTTAGTGAGAAAGGTCAGTTACCCTCCACATACTCCATGACCATGCACAGGTGTCTCCTCGTCTCGAACGAGCAGTACATGCTGACCACAAACGGGTTCTCAGCGAAGGTCAAGATGTCCCTCTCAACAAACGCCTGCTGGATCTGGTTTCTCAGCATCAGGTTCTGCTTGTTGATCTTCTTCATGGCAAAGCGCTGCTTGGTCTCCTTGTGCCGCACCAGATAAACAGCTCTGCGCGCACACACACACACACACACACACACACGCGTAAAGGACAAAATGATTGGTTTAAACCCCGAAAAAAAGATCACGGACACGGTCCGATAGCTCAGATTAAAAAAACAAAAAAACCCCACAAATTAGACATTAATTAATAGAAGTAAACTGTTTTACCCATAAGCTCCGTTGCTGATGAGTTTGATCATTTCAAAGTCGATCTCACAGGGCTTGCGGCGGGGCCTCGGGGTTACGCTCAGGCTCTGTGACTTGAAAATTAAAGAAGGCATCAATTTTTAGACATCACTTTATTAGGTACACGTCTCTATTTGATCAGGTGAAACCGCCATATAGAAGCACTTTGGAGTCCTATAACTGCAGACCGTAGTCCCTCCGATTCTGAGTAACATGGATAACGAGCGCACAAGCAACTAGGCGGGCGTACGGAAGAAATTCCGTTCTACATATCTACATATTATATCTTCTAAGCGTACAGGTGAGCGCATTTAGCTAAAGGTATTAGGGGTCATGCGCCCTCTCTCATAACCGCAGGAAAACGTTTCTGCCTTTACTCTTCCTGAGCGATAATACTTACAGAATCGTCGGTCTCTGGAGTCTCTGCAATTCCACTATCATAGCTGGATAACTGGGCTATTTCTGCGGGATGAGAAACACAAGTTAGCCCATGTTCAAAGCAAACTTAAACAAACAATACCTTCCCGTTTTCCATGCAACAGATGGGCTGACTCCACTCCTTTCTAAATGGGTTCAATGAGGCGGAACTCGACGAACTGATCTCCACACCTGTCCCGACACTCTACGGCACGGAAACTGCAGCGTAAACAAACCCGGAGATCCAAAATCTCAGCAAGTCTGGCCCTGAGGATTGCCCCCCCCTCCCCCCTCCCCTCTCCAGCAGGAGGTAATGAACCAAAGGGCAGTTCTAGCGTCCCCAAAGAGAGCCGAGCACATCGTACAGACTCCAGAACAGCTGTCCCTCTCCACTTTCCACCATCATGGGCACTCAGACGGGAGGATTGGACCTCCGAGGATTGGAAAGATTCACAGACCTTTGTAACCAACACCGTTTTGACCAGGGAGGCTAAGAATCTTGCGAGTTTATGGGAGAAGACATGGTTAGGAGGGGCTGCATCCATCTCTGATTACTGGTAACGACTGCTTAGGATGCAGAATCACGGGATCATTACAGAAGGTCAGCCTCACGGATCAAGAGGAGCCTTGGGAGCATGACATGCGAAAGGAAGCATGATCCTCATATCCCATTTAGACACCTGCTTAAGCACCGAAATAAGTACCCAGTGTGACTTCATAGAAAAACAACGAGGAACAGGGAGGTCATGAACGAATCCAAGATTCGAATTGTACCAAGAAATGCATTTTACCTTCCAAAGGGTCCCGTGTGAGGCCGAGCTGGCTGATGATGTAGCGTGGAATATCTGTCTTGATGCCTTGCCCCTCCTTGGCATGACCCTCGGCAGCCTCTAGCAGGTGATAGAACTCCTCTGGGTCAAACTCCTGCAGACATAAATCCCATCCTTTGCTCGGATTTGCCATGTAAAACTACAGAGCATGATTCAGTAGTATTTATACATACAGTAATAACATGGATACTATGCATATGAGCATCGTTTAGTCCAGTACTGCAGGTTGCCATGTCCTCAGGGAAAACGTTTTGCAGGCACGGCATGATCGAACATCGTGAGATGATTAAAACGGGCTTTTTTGATTGCATGTTGAATTAGAGCGTTGTGAACGGGCCAGGGGACGTGAAGAAGAAATTCCGCAGACAGAGCTTAAACGGCACATTTTAAAGAGTTTAAAGAGGTGATGCTGCAATAAATACAGTCGATTCCGGTTAGCGGGGCCACATGGGGACGGGATGGTTTTGGTCCTAATAAGCGGCTGGGACGATTAATCGAACATGCCCTATGTTAGAAGACGGGACGTG
>JAUZST010068073.1:0-22183 GCA_034779995.1 Parotocinclus haroldoi | reverse complement strand
TATAAATGTATGTATGTACGGGCACATCTAATCTCATATCTAACTGAATGTAATATTAAATGTATTTTGTTTCTAAACCTTGGAATATGAAATATTGGAAATAATTTACCAATACACTTATATTAAAATAGACTTATATTGTCTTATAACCTATATTATAAAGTAGGTCTATAAAGTATGTCCCATTTTAATTCATTTCTAATCAGAGGTTGTTTTCAGATTTCTATGAGCGCACAAGGAGCCCAGGTTTTATCCACACTACATTGATTAAGCATGAGCTGATTAACAATGTTAAAGTGGGTCTTGCTTTATAGACACCCTGTATTTTATGATCAGCTTCTTGCATTCATGTTTCTCAAAGTAATTACACTAAGCTGTAAGCATCAGAAGAGAAACACTTTCTTTACAGTGTTAATTTGTGATAATAATTATTCATGTCTACTGACAGTAAAGGTTATGCTATATTATAACACAACCTTACACCTGCATGTCTGTTGGCATCTATAGGAGCTGTGGCTACTGAGCATGCCCGGGAGTTGCTCTGCTATTTCTGACTGTTCAACTTTGCCCCAGTTGTGGGAACTCCACTCCAATCACATGACATGGAAAAAATGTTCTCAGGCTTTAGAGCGACACATAATAAACCTTGTACAGCTTGAAAACAGTGTAAATACTACCTGGGGGAAATTAGAGTACTTTGAACTTACTGCCCTACTTAACCTGATGTGCTGATTTAACATTAATTTAGGATAAACTTGTGATATTAACAATTTTTGCTGTAAAAACAGAACCCCTATTCATTCATAAATTTGTCCAATAGGCCAATCATGCGGCAACTGTGCAATGCATAAAATCACGCAGATGCGAGCCAGCAGCTTCAGAAAAACGTCAGATCAACCATCGAATTGGGGGAAAAATGTGATCACAGTGATTTTGGCCATTGAATTGTTTTTGGTGGTCTGAGTATTTAAATTACTGCATATCTGCTGATATTTTATGCACCAACAGACAGTAGAGCATGGTGCTTGTCATACAGAGAATAGCCAGACTGGTTGAACTGACAGTGTAACGACTGTGTACAATCGTGGTGAGCAGAAAAAACATCTCAGAATACCCAGCTGATCAATACTTGGGCCAGATAGGTTGCAACAACAGAAATCAGGTTCAGCTTCTGTTAGCCAAGAACAGAAAGCTGAGGACTCTGTGGACACAGGTTCACCAAATTTGATCAATGAAAGACTGGAAAACATGGTCTGAATAATCTCAAGTTCTGCTGAAGCACACTGCTATAGGGTCCGAATTTGGAGCCAGTGACATGCATTCAATGACCCAACTTGTATTGTGTCAACAATACAGGATGGTGAAGATTATGTAATGGCCTTTTTTGGCACACTCTGGGCCCATAAATAGCAGTTAATCATTGTTTGAATGCCAGAGCCTATATGAGTGTTGTTGTTAAACATATGCATCCCTTCATGTCCACAGTGTACCCAATATATCTTTTAATTACTACCTAATGCTACACGTGCTTTAAATCATCAACAATGATAATGAAACATAACAAAAATAGTTGTCAAGGAGACAAGTTTTTTTGTGTTAAAGTGTTATTTTGCTGGACCAGAGTAACCTTGTTGTGCACTTACTCATTCTCTTGCTCTCAGGCTGCTACAGCGTGTGCTATGGCAGAGGCACACCAGGCAGTGGCCTTCCAGTTCACCGTCACACCAGAGGGCATCGATCTGCATCTGAGCAGAGAGGCACTTAAACACATTTACCTAGCTGGAGTGACGTCATGGAGAAAACGTGCCATTCAGTTCAAAGTGAGTTGGCAAATACAGTAAATATGCACCAAATCCCTGGCTACACCTTTAATTGTTATTTTGACTGCAAACTGACGACTACACTCAAAGTTACACTTTCTCTACTGTATTACTATACAAACTAATAGGCAAACTCTATGTATTAGTACTGTAGCAATACTCGTTTGAATCTATTGTAATGGAATTGCAAGAAGTAAGTGCTGTAAAAAATTAATTGAATTGAAATTTAAATTGATGTAAATTGAATTTGAGGTACATTCTGATTACGCACATTAACATTAATATCTTGTGTGTTTTTGTGAAGAACGGGATCCTAACAGGCGTATATCCAGCCAGTCCATCCAGTTGGCTATTTGTGGTTATTGCGATAATGAGTTCCATGTATGCCAGGGTGGACCCATCCATGGGCATGATTAACAGCATTCGAAAGGTTTTACCTGAAAAGTATGTATGGCTATATTGTTCTAATATACTGTATTTTAGGCATTGTGGTCACTTCAGCCCATATCACTGCTAATGTTGTTTTTCATTGATATTTGTTTCTGTAGCAATCGTCTCACAGCTCAGACTCAGACCTTGTTGAGCGCTATACTGTTTGCTACAGGACTCTGGTTCTCACTGATTTTACTGCTGCGCTACACATTGAAAGCTCTGCTCTCTTACCATGGCTGGATATTTGAGCCACATGGAAAAACCAGCACCTCTACTAAAATCTGGATGGTAATGCATTCGTCAGGAGCAGTAACTTAAAGAAGCAGAATTACTTTTGAAGTGGCTTATTGTATATGTATGGGTTGCTTGCATTTTAGAGACTATTAAAGATGTTCTCGGGTCGCAGACCGCTGCTCTACAGTTTCCAGGCCTCTTTGCCCAGACTACCTGTGCCCAATATTGATGACACAATCAGCAGAGTAAGGTTCCTCTTTACTCTGTTAGTAATGGTTTGAAATATTTCTCTACTTACAAAGTACATTCTACAAAACTAACTGCAGTACATACTGTGTTTCAGTACCTGGAATCAGTGAGAGCTTTGCTAGATGATGACCAGTATAAACAGATGGAAGTTGTGGCCAATGAGTTCAAAAATGATCAAGCTCCTAAGCTCCAAAAATACCTCAGGCTGAAATCATGGTGGGCCAATAATTATGTAAGTACATTGTGTACGCTGGGTAACATAGTACTCCTTTTATTAAGTCTTAAACACAGCACGTCCTTTTCATGCATGTTTTCATAGTACAGAATACATTTCAGTTTTGGCAGCTCTGGTGGCTCAGAGGTAAGGTGCTGTAAACAGGACCTGGACCTGGGTTTGTTCCCTAGACTGGGTTTTCAGCATGAAAGTCAAATTGTGGTGCAGTTACAACCAATGAATTCTGGGATAGGCTCCTGTCATAGATGAGTCCATTTTTGAACCGCATGTGTTCTGCATGCACAGGTGAGCGATTGGTGGGAAGAGTTCATCTATCTGAGAAGCCGGGGTCCCATCATGGTAAACAGCAACTTCTATACCATGGTGAGAACAACAGGGCAAACCAAAACACACAAGGCTTATCCTGATGTACACCTTCTATAATGTGTTCTCTCATATTTCAGCCATATTCACTGCAGGCAAATTAAATAAGATTAAATACACTGGCCTGGAATCTCCATAGACAAACAAATGCTCAATATAGCACTTCTGTATTTTTAGACATCAACTTTCTGCCCTGCCCTTCTAAAACAAAATAAATAGCTGAAGAACTTGAATGGCTTGCACTGAGCTTAAATACATAATTTACCTTGTAATTGTTTTTTTATATTAATATTATATTAATATTCTTATCCAGACAGACCTATACCTGATACAGTGTTACAAGGTACAATCCAAACAACGCAGGGTTAATGGCATAGTGTATGGACTCAGTCAAACTTGTTTGAAAATCTAGTACCTTATCTACTAAAAGAATCTTTCAGACACCTTTGAGATTAATTGCAATATCAATTGTCATATCAAAATCAGTGCCTGATCACACAGTTACTGTATGTTCCAAAATCTTATTAAAATGCCTTTTCAGAAGTCTGTTAGAACACAAAGGCGGAGACAGAGTCCATATTAATATCCATGCTTTGAATCTAACTCTAACTATCTAGCTCAGAAAGCTATTTTAGGCCCTTATCTTACCTGGATTTTGAATCCTTTGTTTAACCTATATTCTCTAAAGCTGAATTTAAGTCACAGCACCAACCTTTCCCAAAAACTGTGCCCATGTAATGTATGGCTTTACACAAAGAGCTGTAAAGTAACCGGATACTTTTGTGTTTTAGGATTTGTTATATGTGGTTCCCACTCACAGACAGGCAGCACGGGCAGCCAATGTGGTTCATGCCCTATTACAGTATCGCCGTAAGCTTGAGCGAGGAGAACATGCCCCGGTACACACACCTATGCCATTAATACACACATCAATATATAAGGTCAGTGTAATGGTTTGATGCTGTCTCACTTTGACTGAGCCTGTGTTGTCCCTACAGATGAGAGCTCTGGGAGTGGTGCCCATGTGCTCATCTCAATATGAGAGGATGTTCAATACTACGCGAATCCCTGGCATTGAAACAGGTATCAAGCAAGACTGAAGCATTTTTAAGCTTATTTTTGAAGCTCTTCAAGGTTAGAAATATCCTTGTGTGTGTGTCTGTCTGCCGCATGCATGTGAACATGTGTGTGTCTATCTCATGTTCATGCATTTTCCCTCAGGTTATATTCTAGCAAATGTTTTTCGAGGCAAGTGCATGAGTGTGTATAAAAACCAATAAAAAATGTCTTATAATGAACTGTTTCAACTCAAAGTGTTGCTTCTTATGGATAGGAACTTTATGGAGGGTGTGGGTGGAGGAAAAATGCCTGTTGTTCCCATGTATGTGTGGGTTTTCTCTTGGTAATTTCCTCCCTTATACCGAATACATGTGTTCGTTTAATCTGTCCAAAAATATGTGTGTTAATTTGTCAATTGGTCTTTGTAACTGACTCTCTTGGTGTGCAAGTAGGTGAGTCGTTCTTAAAACAGTGACTATATCTATTTCTACTTTACTTGTTACCAATAATAACTACAGTATTTACTTCCATAACTGCCTGCTATAAATGAAGATATAAACTAAAGAAGCACAACATTTTGGTCAAACAATTTAGGTAATGTTTCTTTCCAGACCATGTCCAGCACCTGAGGAACAGGAAGCACCTGGTAGTGTACCACCGAGGGCGTTTCTTTAAAGTGTGGTTGTACTATGGCGGTCGCCATCTCCTGCCATCTGAGCTCGAGCAGCAGTTTCAGCGCATACTCAACGACACCACAGAACCCCAACCTGGAGAACTCAAACTAGCCTCTCTTACCGCAGGGAAAAGGTAAATATTATATACAAGAGCATTCACATATTTATTAGTGTTTCCGGGTTAAATGTATAGTGTATACCATTTTCTTGGAGTGTGTCTGCTTGTAAATCTCAAACGTGTAATGAGTAAGGCAACAGTAACATGGTAATATAATATATACATGATGATCAAGAAAACTTAAGGCGACAGGAGAGTGTAAGGGTGTCTTTAGACATGGTTATGTTTGGGTGCATTGCTCAAGATGTCCAATAACATAAATTCTGCTCACAAACTTTAGGGGTTATTTTAAAATGAATATCCCGTAATGAAAGATCCCCTCATTTTTGTGAGCAGTGTATATAACTCGAGTTAGCAGAGCAGCTTCTATGGCATAGTGTCCGTAGTGATGGGGGCAGGGGCCATGGCCGTATTTTCAACAGATTCATCTGAGTATTTGGATTAAGGTCTGGAAAAGTGGTTGACAGTCGCACATTATAGGAAACCAAATGAGGCTGCCTATCAAAGAGAATTATCCATATTGCAGAATGTGACTTTTAACTGTAAAAACTAACAGCTAAAAGAGAGAATCAGATTTACCATGGCCATGACCTCATAACCTTCAACCACATTGATCCTTTTTTATATTTGGCTGAGATTTCAAAATTGCCTAAACTTTTGGTTTTTGGCTTTCACGATACACCGTGTACATCTTTGCATTTCTTTGAGCCTGTGTACAATCAATCTTTTCATGCGTTTGTACCTGGATTGTATACAGATAAGTTTTTAAACACATGAATTTACACTTTAGAGTCAAATACCCTCCAGTCATGTATACTGGAAACTGATTACTGTATTCTGTATAATATGTACATCAGTTCTTAACCCTGGCAACCACTTGTTGTGTTTAGTTTTAATTTGCGAAAGATGACTGCTGCATCAAACGTCACTTTTTTATATAAATGTCAAATTTCTTTGGACTGTTTTGGAATTCTGAGATATAATAGCTTTGGCTTAATAAACCACCCATGTCTGTCAGTATATGACTTTTATTATATTATATTTGTGCCTGGTCCTGCTGGAACAAGATTTGGTACCTCTCACATTTGGAGCACATACTTATTTATGTGGATCCAGCACATGTGATTTTATATATATAATAAACAAAATTCAATCAAACGACACTTATTTATAACGACACAACTTACTTTTTAGAAACCCGAACAGCCTATTTTCTTTATGCGTTTATGTGTAAGGAAGCCCCAGCCTGCAATGGTGAGTAGCAGCAGAACATATCCATGCCTACTAAGTAATTAGTGACTTATAGGAAAGAAATCACTAAAGTATACTTGGATACCTCAGGAAGAGTAACGTTACCTTTTTGTGAAACAAGAAATTGACTGAAATGAACAGTGTCTAGTCATTACCATGGTCACATAATAGTTTAGATACAAAAAAATAGGGGATATTTAATTTTCAAATATCCCCTAATTTTTGAGAGTTTACTTTATTTTAAACAATGATCTTAATTAAAGCACAACATACAAACATTTTTACTGTGCTCTACTGTAAAATACAACAATTCAGCAAATCTTTGTAACTTTTATAAAACTTGAATCACTTATCGAACACAAAAACTGAAGAAATGTTACAATGTTGTTCATGCAATTCTCTTATCTAACTAATTTTATCTAGATTTTTATCTAAATCTAATTTTTGTGAACAGTATGTATTCAATTATGCCCGTATTACTGAAAAATGCACGTACATTGTAGAGGTACCCAAAAGCCTAAGTGAATACATTTCCAGTCTAGACTTGATGGGGAGCATGTCTGAATTGTATTTTATAGTTGCCGTCCTTGTATGAGAATGGCGACTGACTGATTAGGTGACTGGATAAGAATGGACTAAACTAAAACTTATTTAACTTACATTAAAACTATTCCATTATCTTTGTTTTTGTAACAATCTAGAGTTCCCTGGGCGAAAGCACGGCAGGAGTACTTTAATAATGGTGTGAACAGGACGTCTCTCGGTGCCATTGAGACGGCTGCTTTTTTCCTGACTCTGGATGATGAGGCACACGGATATGACCCTGAATATCCAAAGTCACTGGACCTCTATGCCAAATCCTTGCTACATGGAAAGTGCTACGATAGGTACAGGGAAATTTAAGAGTTTGTTTTGTATGCATAACAGTGGCTGTCAGAATTATTGTAGGTAAAAGGTTACCTGCAGTGCAATACTCTCCACTGCTTCAGGGAAGAATATATTTAGATATACAACAGTCTGTTGACCTCGTAACCATGCTGTTCAGGTACACTGAGTTCCTTTTCAATGTTTTTTTTCCTCAGGTGGTTTGATAAATCATTCACTCTGATTGTCTACAGCAATGGCAAAATAGGGGTGAATGCTGAGCACTCGTGGGCAGACGCCCCCATCGTTGGACATATGTGGGAGGTATCGCTGACTTCATGGCGGCAAACAACAAAATTTGAGATATGGTCTGTGGCATATAAGGCAATAAACATTTTCTGATATGTCCAGGACATTTTGGCTACTGATTTCTTTCGCTTGGGTTACACTGAGGAAGGACACTGCAAAGGAGATGGCTGCAAAGCTCTGGCGCCCCCTACCAGATTACAATGGGACATTCCCCAAGAGGTATGACTAAACATGGAGTAAAACATGAAGAGCAATAATGCTAATCAAAGCTTTTATTGTCTAAATCCACTTACTATATTAACAATTATTCTCAACACACAATTCGAACCACTTTGACCAGTCAAGAAGCTCAAGATTGAAGACTCCAGCTGCTCCAAATGTTCTGACCCAAACATTGTACAAGAATACAGAATTTCTCTGAATATATTATACCTAAAACATAAGCATTTTTAACACTTATTACAAGTGTCATTCTGGACAGCCCGTATTAAACAAAAGTAAACAATTCTACATGACAGTAAAATGTTTCTTTCTCTTTAATGCTCTTAGTGTCAGGAAGTCATCGAAGATTCATATGCAGTCGCTAAGGAGCTAGCTGACGATGTGGATTTCTATGGCTGTGTTTTTGATGAATTCGGGAAAGGCCTAATCAAGAAATGCAAAACAAGCCCTGATGCTTTTATCCAGCTAGCACTCCAACTCGCTCACTACAGGGTATGACAAATTTCTGCATTAATTACATTGATTTGCAATCATCATTTACTAAGCCATTCTGCTTATGACAAAAAATGCAAAAAAATTCACGTTCACTCACAGGCTGCAGGGTGGTGCAGTCGTTAGCACTGCTGCCTCACAGTTCCAAGATCCCCAGTTCAATCTTTACCTTGGTCTCCGCATGTCTGGAGTTTGTATGTTCTCCCCATGTCTGTGTGGGTTTGTCCGGGTACTCGGGTTTCCTCTTACATTCCAAAGACCTGCATGTTAGGTTAATCGGTGTCTCTAAAGTGCCCCTTAGTGTTTGAATGTGTGTATGAGTGTGTGAGTCTATGTCATTTAATGGATTGGCACCCTGCCTAGGATTCCGGCTATGCACCAGCTCTCCCATGACCCAGAAAAGGACAAGCAGATAAGACAATTAATTAATTAATGTTCACTCACTTTCCAATCCTGTTAAATTCAATTTAGGGTCACTGGGGTCTACTTGACATGTTAGACAAGATGCCAGCCAATTACACACAGGGATTACCCTGCTTTACTCCCACATTCAAAAGACATATCTTAGGTCAAAAGGTGTCTCCAAAGTGCCCCACTGTGAGTGAGTGTGTGCATGTGACATAAGATGAATTGGCACCCTGTTTAGTGTTGGTGACCACCTTTTTCCTTGTGCTGCAGTGGGTTTGAACATGAGTTAATTAATTAATTAAAGTGTTTATCTGTTATTCTGACTTAATGAATGCTTAATGAACACATATATCTTTCTATAATTAATCTGTATTTTTGAGTAGGATAAAGGTGCATTCTGTCTTACGTACGAGTCCTCAATGACGCGTATGTTCCGGGACGGAAGAACAGAGACCGTGCGCTCCTGCACCATAGAATCCACAGCCTTCGTCCGGGCTATGGAGGACAAGGCCTGCCAGGTACGAGCAGGATTCTGTTGCATATACTTTACACACCAAGCTATCCTGCTTACATGATACCTCTCCCGTGTTCTGTTCCTTAAACAGAACGATCAGCGTCTGGCTCTGTTCCGGAGAGCAGCAGAAAAGCACCAGAATATGTATCGTCTGGCCATGACAGGAGCTGGGATTGACCGTCATCTTTTCTGCCTCTACATTGTCTCGAAAATGCTGGACATAAAATCCCCTTTCCTTAACCAAGTATGAGAAAGAAAGAAATTCAATTTAAAATCGAATATTACATGAGATTTAAAATTACGTGGCTGAATATGAATTTGTCCCCTCTAGGTGCTTTCGGAGCCTTGGCGTCTCTCCACCAGTCAGACACCACAGCAGCAACTCAACCTTTTTGACATCCAGAAATTTCCAAAATATGTTGGAGCAGGTGGTGGCTTTGGCCCTGTGAGTATTTCAGACACTGCATGTCCTTTAAAGGAAATGTCTAATGAATCTATTCTGTTTATTTTTAAATGTAGCCCATAAATCCTAACTACAAGTCCAGGGTCAAGTGTTTTTCTGTCAAGTGGTTTTCTTTTTTTTGACACTACAAAGAACAACAACAATATTTACATTTACATTATTTAGCAGATGCCCTTTTTCAAAGCGACTCACAACTCATACAGTCTTACAATTCACGCAATGGTAGGTTAAGGGCCTTGCTTAAGGACCCAACTGTGGAAGCTTTGCAGAGGTGGGATTTGAACCCTGGACCACCAGGTCCACAGGTCCATTACCTAAACCGCTAGGCTACCGCTGTCCAATATTGGAGTATTCCTTTAAACTACAATATTCTTATCGATCCAAATTACTGCACATTATACCTATACATATACATGTATATTTACATCTATATAAAGCTCATGGACAAAAAAATCTACATGAAAATTATGCTTGATATTAAGGAGCCACAGTTACAAACATGCTGTACAGAATAGTGTAAGACTGATTTGACAACAAATTAGGGTTTTTCAGCTATGAAAGCGCTCTGGCAACTTTTTACACTGTGGGTTAAACTGTTACAAAAACTAGAAAGCATTGTTTAAGTACACAATTTTGATGTTGGCTGTGTGCTTACAGGTTGCTGATGATGGATATGGAGTATCTTATATCATTGTTGGAGAGGATCTCATCACATTCCACATCTCCAGCAAGTTCTCAAGCCCAGAAACAGTAAGACCTTCTCTCCTTCCCCTTCACTGTCCCTTCTCACACGCACACTCACACATACATTACAGAAACTTCCCATTGAGATAATGGTTAGTATTTTAGTAGCTTAAAGCAAATATTTTGCAGGGTCTTTTGCAGTTCTTTAAAAAAAATCCTTGTGAGGACCAATAAAATGTCCATTCAGCATAAAAATTATTATATTTCTCTGCTTGTGGTGATATTTGGTCCACACAATGAAATATGAACTTGACCACCTGCACCGCAGTTAAATTTAATCTGGAGCAACGGATGTAATCTCCGAAGCATAAAAGGAAAACAGTTGTGTATTAAGATTAAAAGTCGATTCCCTTTGTATCCACAGGATTCCCATCGTTTTGGCCAGAACATCAGACAGGCCATGATGGACATCAGATCACTGTTTAACCAGAAGAAGGCATTATAAAGACTATTAGATTGTGCTCACTGATTTTGCAGGTCCACCTCACATCTCGAGCTTACACACCCACCACCCCCAGATCACAAGGGAACATGAAATGGACAATATATTGTAAAATATTGTACAGCCATTTACAAAGATCGTTAAATTTTGTTTTAAAAAGATGTTAATTTCTCTTTAATGTAATTATTTCAATGGATTTCTTTCACCACGACTGCAAAAACAGTGTTAGAATTAAATTGTTGTGTACAAATAATAGGCTTTCATGTTTGTAAGAGAAAAAAAAGATTTAATTAACATATGTATTTGCTTATATGGCCAAGCAAAAGTATCTGAAATGGCTAGAACAGCGATGAATTGCAATGGCACTAGGCTTCTGCTGTCCTGTAAAAAAATGTTGCGACAGAAATGCAGTGTACATCTGTAAATACTTGTATATGTATTACATGATGATTTACTTTTATGAGCATTTATGCAATTTCATTAAATTATTTGATGCTTTTGATATTGAGTACTGAAGATCTCAATAAAGTCAGTAGGAAGCACTTGATGGCAGTTGTTGAAACTTACAGAACGATTGCTATTTTCCTAAATGACCCGCTATATTATTGATTATTAAACAAAAAATGAAGGGTTTTTCCAAAGTATCCATTTTACCTTAAACAACAAAATAACAAAAAGGATAACCTCAGGGGTAAAGACTAATATGGTTTTGATGTTAATATATATATGTAATATAATATTTAGTTAGGTCTTCAGACCCTTTCACATTTTTCACATTGTTAGGTCCGTGAAGCACCACACTTTTTCCATTTAAGAATTATGGAGGCCACTGTGGTCTTTGGAACTTTCAGTACAGCAGACATTTTTGGAGCCTTTTCCATCTGTCTCTGAGCAATACAGGCTGTTTTCTTCTCCTCGTTGCTCTTTGATATGCATTGTTATCTGTGAGACCTTACATAGACTGGTTTGTCCGAGTGTCCAGGTCTTTATAAATCATGTCCATCCAGCTGAATTTACCACAGGTGGACTCAAATCAACGTGTAGAAACAAAGATGATCAAGGAAAATGGAAGGCCTTCAGAGCAACATTTCAAATGCACTAGCAAAATGCCTGAATATTTAGCTTGATGTGAAATTGTAGTATTACCTTTTAAATAAATCTGCTAAAAATCTGTTGCTCATTATGTGGAACTAAATGCAGAATGCTTAATAGTTTTTTCCCTTTCCTTTGATAAACATTTTGCATGGACAAACCTGACTACTTAAACACACAGTACTGTGCAAAATGTTTGTTGTTTTAGCAATAGTATAATGGCCATACACTGATTGTCAACAACTGCCCTAAGGCAATCAAATCAAATGGATTCATCACTCCATAATACTCTTTTCCTTGATCTTCATTCGAATCTTCGTGAGCTTTAGCATGTTTTTCCACCCTGTTCTTCTTCTTAAAAAGTATTTTTCTTGGTTGCTACCCTTCTAAAAATACCATTTCTGATCAAGCTTCTTTGGACTGTAGAAGTCAACTAAACAACCTGATGAAGCTGCCAGATGTTGCTATTGCTGTAAGTGTAAGGGGTGGTAACACTGAATACTCGCCTATGAAAGCTATGTTTACTCATATGGTATGGTTTTACTTGTATTTTAATACTACAAATTCCCTGTATTTATTTCCCATGTACAGTAATTATGACCAAACAATGCTAACACTGATTTGAGTGGATCAGACATTGCAGTTTTGCTGGAGTTGGACTGAAAATATTCGACCAGCCCAAAATGTCCAGCATCCTTTGAACACTTATAGACAATGTCCCTGTTTTAACAAAATTAGAAGGCACATGTCAAAACTGCTCTGTGTTTGAGGACATTTTTAAAGGCATGGCTAGATAACTGTTACAGGGGTACATCACTGCAGTGTCAAAGAAAAAAAACAAAGCAAAGCTTAAAGATGCCTTTTTATAGCAATAACCATTCAGGTTGTTACTCCATTTGAGTGTTTACTTCTTACATGAAGCAGTGCTCTTTTGTGCACGCATATCCGTTGGATGTCTGATGTTCAAATGCATGTCCGATACAGGTCACATTAAAAAGAAAAGCCTCAAAACAATATCGCATTTGGTGAGAAAATCCCATTTAAGTCTCTTTTGCCTGCTCCAACGTAGTCTAAGTGCTTCTTCACTAATTCATTTAATAAGTAAAAATTGAATAAAAACCCAGGTGAAACGCGCAAGCAGAGGCGAACTCCAGTTCAGAGACACCATCTGTACGTTATTTACATTGTACTGATGACTTCAGACTTCATTTTCAGTTCAGGTCGGTGTTCTGGATAACACGAAGGGGGCTTACAATAACACAAATGGGAAACTGGCTCACAGTGTATATTAAGATTACATTTTGTAAACAGTTTTCAAGAAAATGTTAGGTTTGGGGTTTAATCACACAATCAAAGGCACAGTGTTTCAAGAATTAAAAAAAGATCTGATTTATTCAGGGGTATAAAGGTATGTCACCATTAATGAATCATTGACAGAATAATATGGTCTTCATATGAAATATAAAAACGTAACTCTATTACCGAAGAACTGAACGGCATCTATAAGAAATGGTGAATATCATACAGTATACAAACTGCATCCCCACACGCTGCCATGTCAAGTAGACGTGGCCTGCTTGAAGAGGATTCCTTCGGCTCATTCAAACTCAGGGGTCACTTTATTAGATTCGTTCAGCAGAATATTATACAAAACATCAAAGTAAAAAAAAAGTGTAGGCTGACTTTTACTAGCGCTCAAGCTGGCTACAGTTCGAACTGCTGTAAGCACTGAGCGTAAAGAGCAAAACAATATATTTTGCTACAATGTAGGTCGGTGGGGCAGAGTTTTTATGTAAGGGAATAGCAAGGAATCTTACTCTTCATTTACTGTTGAAGCTGCCTTATAATTGGGGGCTTCTTTCTGTAACAGAAAACTAGACCAAAAAGCAATGGATTGTTTTTTTTTTTTTACTGTTCGTTTTTAACTTTCTTTTATTTCTTACGTGTCCATGTAGTATCTGCCGTTATGCCGTGTGGGCAGGTGTGTGTTTCTACTAGAGCGCACTAGGTGTTCAGGCCGGCATCAGTGGATTGTGGCCTCAGATTAAGATGTAGTTCCCGGGGTGGTGGTGACGTTTTGCGTGGCCACTTGTGGAGCCACTTCGATGATGCGTGGTTTGTCAATGATGCGAGCTGTGCGACTGCCTTTCTCTACGATGCCGATGATCCAGGCCTGGTGACCCTCGCCGTATTTAGGAGATTTAATCTCTGCGCAAAAACGTGCTGCTTGCTCTCTTGGTAGGCAGATTAGCAAGCCACCTGCAGGGAAGACAAGGACAGGAAAACATTTAAAGCCTTTTAACCATAGGACTGAAACACAAAGATGGATCACAGATTCAATTACAACAGGCACGTTTATGGCACAGATCACAGCAAAGACTCTCAGCACAAAACACAGTGTGTCAACAGTACATTCCAAGGCAAATCCTATTCCTAACAGACTACTGCATTTTAATGGTTCAATGGACACATTTTTAATATCTGACACTCCTTGGCGTATTTACTGCAGTGCCTTAAGTAAATATAACACATTATTTTACTAATGTTTTTTAAGACAGCATCACCTCACTGAATATGTGGAACTGGACAAAGCTAAAGCTAACTGTACTGAGAGTGCAGGGCCAGACACAAGCCGGCATCTGATGCTATCTTTCTTTTTAATGGTAGACGTTTAAATTAAAAGACAAGTTGAACAAATCTGTATGCTGTCATTTCTAATTTATGGGGATGAATATAGAATCGTTACAACAATGGAAAAATTACATGCAGTTGTACAAAAGTACAACTTCTCAGCAGCGTGCAAATAGCTGTACCGCATCCATTTAACACATGTAAAATGAAGAAAAAGAAAATATCTACTCAAGAGTGACCCATGTTCTCCTAACAAGGCTAATTGTGTTTCTGTAGGTCCCTGGTGATTCATTTATCTAAACATTCAAAAAGGAGCTACTGTAAATCACAAAAATTTAGTATCTGTGTTTGTTTAATGCGTTTGCTTTTAATGCAGTAGTGCACTTCTACATATATACTATATGTAACGATTAGCAGCAACTTGACACGAAAAAGACAATTCTAAAAACGTACTTGAGTTCAGAATCCAAAAATACAAAACTGTTTGTTTTTTTTTTTGGTTTTGCAATCGACAAAATCTTTGCTAACAAATGTAACGGAAACAAACTTGGAAACCTATGAACTGTTATTTAGCGTCTTTGCATGACATGACTAAATAAAAAAACTAAGGATGTCTGACCTGAAGTCTCGGGACAGGAGCCATGCATTAGACCAAACATGTTGCCGCAGGCTTTGCTGACGGCGGCCATCTTGGCAAGGACGGGTAAGTTGTGAATGACGAAGGAGACCTCGTTGCGTTGCTGCCGGGCGAGGTTCTGAGCATGACCCAAAATCCCAAAGCCCGTAATGTCGGTGGCAGCATGTGCATTGAACGTGTGCATTAGACCGGCCGCTGGGGACCAAGATACAACAGGACAAACATAAGTCTCAAAGAGAAGATATATGTACATGTATACTGTTTTTTGGGTGTCTGGGGTTATACCGACCTGTTCTGTTAAGTCTAGCCATGTTCAGCATGGCTTCCTGATAAGCTAGCTCCACATCCTCTTGAGTCACTACTAACTTGATCTTGTTCCATTTTTCTGGCTAAGGGGCACAGCAAGAGAAATCAGTGTAAAAAGGTTCATTACGAATATCAACATGTACACATGCTATTGGCTAATAAAGACAAAGTGCTCAATTATCTAATCTTTTTTTCTCATTTTTACCTAGAATTAAATTAACTACTTATTTGAATAGCAATACAGTGCTGATTTTGCTTGATATCAATATTATATACTTTACACATGACACCACTGTAGGTCTGTCGCAGCTCTACACTACTACTGTTTATGCAGTACAAAATTGGTTGTCCCATAAACCTGTTTTATGGGATTTCAATATTATGTAATCATTTGAAATCGTTAAGTGCAGGTACACCATATGAGTGGTTCAGTACTGCAACTAAAGAAATAAATCCTTCCTCTTTTCTTGGTGGGGGTATATATAAAGAAATGCTAGCATTGAAGGCTTTGTTGCTGTATTTATTCCAGTTTTCTAGACCAGCCAGGCAAACTATACAAAATTTTCATTAAAAAAGGATTTTAACTCCTGATTTAGACATAAACAACTTGTCACCATGACAGCCAATCAATGCTGCCGATCCACAAGCTGTGGTAGGAACTAGAATCATTTGCGTTATTGGGCTAGCGAATACTCTAACTCGGTTGATGTGTTTAGAGTGTTTTCTGAGTAAGTTGCTCTATTTGTGCAGATGACTTTCCACTACTTATTTGTAACTGTACGCTGTAAATGACATTGTATGTTCACGTCCTACTGTAAGTAGTACTTTGTCCTCTCACTACCTGTATATTCTCTCTCACCTTTAACTATATAAACTGGTCCAAATTCATCTGGTATTGTTCATAAAACTGTATAGATAATATTGACTTCATCCCACATTTCAGTTTTCATTTAAAATAAACAAAATATGAAATGTCACCGGAGCTGCCTAAAAATCTGCCTAAGACTGCTCATTGATATAAGCCAGCTTTCTTGCCAAACAGTGTCTCACTGGCCAACACCAAATACACAAAATGAGAGTGACTAGAGAATAATATAGGGGTAATATAGAGGTATTTAAAATATAGGGGTGTTTCATAAGGGGATATTTCATTTTGAAAGTTGTTTGAGCAGTATATTTCTGCAATCACTAAGTCAACAATAACTGGTTTCAATATTTTAGACCTGTAATGCATATACACATAACATTTTAGGGAGTTTTCCTTTCCACTGTCGCCCTAGGCTTGCTCAACTTGGGATTGGCCTTAAACATAATTTATTACTGTAAAGCTGCTTTGAGACAAAGTTACATTGTAAAAAGCGCTATATAAATAAATTGAATTAAATTGAATATACCAGTGCAAACAGGTACAGGTACACTGAACAGGTACGCTATATGGCCGAAAAGATGGAGACATCCCTTCATGCTGCAAACTCAATGTTAACAGAGACAACACCATTACTCACTATGTCCAGCCACTGGTGCACTGCTACTGCCACCTGAGTTCCGAGAGGTTTAGTCAGGACTAGCACATCACCTGGCACTGCGTTGTCCGGCCTTTAACACACACATACCAAATTCAAATCAGACATGACATCGGATGAATTGTTTAGAACATTATATCAGATGAAGATGCAGCACTGCTATGCTCACATGATGAACTCGTTAGGTTGGCACACTGTTGTAGCCACGCCCCCCAACACAATCCAAGGGTTCACAACTGTCTGGCCACCAGTCACTGAAGTTCCCGCCTCTTCTGCTGCATCTTTGAAACCCTGGATGATTAGTGGCATCACCTTGTCTCGCTCCTATGCGCACAACAGAAAGACAAGAAATCAGAATTGTAGTGCAGCCATAAATGTGCAAACAACTGTCAGTATTCTTGAATGTTCACATGGACTCACCTTTTCTGCTAATTTGTTACTAACACCCAACAGCATCAACATGTTATCACACTCCGTCACTCCCATAGCGTACAGGTCACTAAGGACATTGGCACATGCAATTCTACCCTACAAAAGAAAGAAAAATCACTTTCAGCCAGAGTTTAAATCACTTCCACAGATCTGTACTAGTGGTCGACTAGTTTTTCAATGGCCAATGCTGATATTTATATTTAGAGAGTAGGGTGACTGAAGGAAATATATAGTGGCCATATGATATTTCTTTTTCAACTGATAATACTAATAATGAGAATTACAAACTAAATTGCTGAACCTAAATTAACATTATTTTGCACACACTACAGTAGTCCCCGTTTAGAGCAGCAAGATGTAAATATGGAAATACGTTTTATCTTCTCATTAATGGCCCCACCCATACTGAATGTTTTCTCTGCATTTCTTTGTTTTTATATACTCGGTAGTCCCAGTCTGAGGTGCAAACTGTAGTGCGGGAACTTTCTCCACTATTTATAAATATTGGGCTTGTGAGTGCAGGCCTTGGCCAATAACATCTCAAAAATAGCATTAATTGGATCGGATAATCAGTTAACCACTCATTTGTACATTTGAAAGAAAGTGTAAAAAACATGTACTGTTCATTACATGGAATAATTTCTAACATTGTTGTGCATGAAATCCAGTTTACCATCATGTATGGATCATCCACTATGGGGTAGATGTAGTCTGTGGTCTGTACTAGTGAAAGGCCTCCGTGTCTCAAAGGAATTACACAGGTGTCCATACCAATGCCTGTAAACAAAACAAATGTCACATTTTGAAGCACAATAGTCTCTACAGTTTTATCAGAATAAGCACAAAACTTGTGGGTGTTGGACATTGGTCATACTAGTCTGAGCTCACAGAAAGGCTGTGGTAACTCAGATAACCCTCTGTACAAGTGTGGTGAGCAGAACAGTCACAGAAAGCACAACATCACAGTGAGGCAAATGGGCTACAACAACAAAAGACCCCATCAGGTTCCAATTCTGTAGCCTAAAACAAAGAGCTGAGTACTCACTTACTGTGAAGAACTTGAAAGACATGGCTGTAACCTAAATAACACTGTATCACTACTCCCTTACTACAAGAGTTTTGCACTATTAAGTGCACTTAGTAGCAGCATTGGAGCACAACTAACGCTTCTTTGTCACCACAGTGTGTCAGGACCGGTTGCCCTCTTAAACAAACACGGTGATTAAATTCTATTTGGAATTAACGTTAGTGAAAGCAGTCTGATTTTCATGGCTGGATTTGTGGAGCTGTAGTGCACAAGTGCGGCTATCCATGATTCGATTCCACAGATTCGATGAGACTTATATGAGACCGGCCGATCTATCAGTGCATCTCTACTCTGCCCCATCCAGTCAGCAACATGGAAGCAACAGGGAGATAACTCAAACACTGAGCAGATTGCAGAAAAGAAAAATAGTGTCTCTCATTGACATGTTTTGTCAATCAGTGGCAATTTGAAAAAATAACCTTGGACATAAAAGTCAGTTAGTTATAAACACTGTGGAAAAGGTTTTGACAACCAGCGGTAAATGGGCTAATCACTTGGAGCACAATAAATAACACAAAATAAATGCCTGTTTACCTACCTGGAAAATAGGCAAGGAGCACAGAAATAGTGCTTAGAAATGCTTCAGAAATATGACATGTAACAAAATTGCAAAACTATGCAGAGGGCATATAATGTAAATTAACAAGCGGAGAGAGAAACAAGAGGAAAGTGATTACGCCCAAGCGGTGATTACGTGTTGATGTCCTGTTTGATTAGTCTATAATTAAGTGCACTTTTTCTTATATGAAGCAACTGACAAAGAAACAACACAGCAATAATAAAATACACTAGCCACAGACTACAACCACTGTAGAAAATCAAGGGTTAAATAACACTGAAGCACAAAATGAAATGATAAGGATATGGTATGTTAAAGTAAATAGTACTTGAATAATATCAGTGCATGATGATATTCAATTTAGAATTAATTACTGACCCTAACCTGCCTCTGCCACCAACCCTGAACCGCTGCTGCCATGTATGATGTTCAGTTTGTAACAGCACCACATGATCGTCATTATGCTGGACTGAGATTTTAAAATAGGTTCTCAGCAATTGCTGTTTACAGCAGTTTCCGCCAAGTAGTCTAACACGCAATTCTAATGGACATGGGAGCACCCAGGGAAAACCCACTCAAGCACGGGGAGAACATGCAAACTTCACACAGGCAGAGTTCAGGATCTCAGAAGGCGTGCCTACTAAGAAACTCATGCTTTATTTTAGAATAAAATAATTATTTTCAAACCTGCTCAATCCAATTTAGGATCACAGAGAGCCAACCAGGAAAACGGAACACACAGAGGACACTCACACAATCTTAGAGAGAACATACAAACTCTAAACTCAAAAACTATCAAACTAAGCTCCCTGGAGCTTTGAGGTGACAGAGCTAGCCACCGCACCACAGTACTGCCCAACAACATTTTGAAAACAGTTCTTTCTGTACCACATTGTGTAGCTTATCATTAACAATGATGAAAGTATCACTATGTCCAGTTAGAGTTACCCTCTAAAGATCCTCTATCCTGTTGGCAAACAGAAAAATCCAGCATGCCCAAGAGTGTTTTGTAATTTTTTTTGTCAATTTTATAAGGTACACTGCAAACCTATTTTTGTGATGACCAGTCACTAATCTATCATGACAGAAAGTGAACCATGTAGGTTTACTTACCCAGTCTGGGCATAACTGCACCAAGGAACTGCTCATCCTCCTGGTAATGGTTCTCCTGTAACGACTCCAGCAGTTTCTGTAACACATCCTGGGGAACTTTACAGCCTGTGCCTTTGAGCTCTGTGAAGCGTGTTAGTCTGAAGTTCTTGTCCAGCTCGTAACTCTCAGGGTTAAAAGCCTCTCGTACTGACATGGTGGAGATATTCCTGGAGCCCACACCAGTCAACACAACTGTTTAGAGAAAGAAAAAAGACAAAATCTTGAATTCATTTACAATGCACTCAATGCATAATTACTGAAATGCATTACCGTGCAACACAATCTTTATATAAATGTATATTACAAATTGCTAAATTAATGATGACGCTGTAGGAATCTAGAGCTTTTACAGGTATGTGCCACATTATATCCCTTTAATGTCTGTTTTAATGTCCAATTAATCCTTTTTCTGAAAGAGCAGACAACTGAGATTTATAATACAAATCATCCTTCCTAAAAGCTCTCATGGAATCTTATTTCACTCAAAACGTTATCTTTTTAAAATCAACAGGCTTAGCAGGACCCGAGCAGCCCTGGTTAGTTAAGCCTTACTACATTTACTTTACGAGTATGCGCCCTTTAACGTACATATTACGTTTGTGAAGCAGGATGCTGACCGATATGGACACTGACCAGACAAATAGTCTTTTAAGGCAACTGTAATGTAAACACTACAATATTAAATAAGTATTTGCACAAGAAAACTGTGTGCAAACAATTTGTAACGGTATTAAAAACACGAGTGATTGACGTGACTTGATACTTTTGTTGCATCGATAGATAGTGTTATGCACAACACAAAAGATCAGCCGGATAAATCAATGAATGTAATACAGGAGAGGACAAATTGTTACAAATAAGTAGCAGAAAGCCATACACACAAACACAACTGTAACATGCAAAAAAGGTTCTAGTCCAAACGGAAGCTCAACCAGTAAGGTAGTGAGCTTTCAAGTAAATGACAGACTTGGACACTTTAACTCCCACCTCTGCTCATGGATCTGCAGCACTGATTGGCTTGTGTGACCAGCTGGTCAGAATAAGCAAAACAAACTAGTTGCACTAGAGTGCGCCAAAATAATAATACACTGCCAGCTTGTAAATAATGAAATCTGTAAAAAAAAAAAATTATCAAGTTAAATATAGTAATTAGAGCACAGTACAATATGGTATATTCTAACATCACACACCGAGCATCGCTGTAGTCCCTGTTTTGCTTCCATTTACCGCTGGCATACATTTATTTATTTTACTGTGTTCTCTCTTTTTATTTTCAAGTGCATTTGTTATTTAAATATATATTAAAAATATGGTATACTTTAAAGACCTCGGTTGTTAAAGCGAACAGACGATGATCGGATGACATATCTGTATATAGAACTTCCACATGCCGTGGTGTCTAGGCCCAAATATTAATACAGACGTTTCATTTTTTCATTAAAAACCCAATATTGCTTAAATTTGTATTGTTTGCTTTTTGAATCCATGTTTACTGGGCTAGAGGAGAGATAGGAGTGTGCCACTAAAAAGTTGCCAGGTTGAAGGAGGCGTGAGCTGAACCCTGCACAACACGCGCCAATAATAGTCGCTCCGTTACTGTGTACGATACTCAATCATTTCAGCTTTTAACAAAATCAAACAAATGCAACGTGATAGAAAGACATATTGTGCTTCATGAACCAAAAACATATAATAACTGGACTTTCTTGTGCATGCTGGTTGGACTGTTTATAAAATGTCGGCGGCGGAAAATTTTAACCCTTTCAGCGCCCGACGCCATGAGAGCTTCGCTCCAACACACTAAATATCAATAGAAATGCAATAATGCACGCGACCTGCGCCATTTCCACTCATCATGGTCATGGAGCAGC
>JAUZST010068062.1:0-22183 GCA_034779995.1 Parotocinclus haroldoi | reverse complement strand
CAGAATTGTATGCAGCATTATTTATTTTTCAGATGTTGTGACCAGGACACAATTTAATGGAGTTCATACATGTGTGATTAGCCTAATTTTGCTAAGAAGATTAAGTTACTCAAACTTTAACTTAGATTGCAACAAGAGTAATATGTACTCACTTTAAATATTACCGTTAGTGATATAACTTGGTTAATTAAACAAAATTTTCCGGGTAGTGTTAGTTAATTTAGCTTGGCATTTCTGAGTTGATTTTAAATAATGTTACTGAGTTTGCTCTACATTAAAAAACCTTAAAGTTGATTCAGTTCAAAATGTCCAATGCAATCACTTACCTCGCTTTTTTTAAGTTGGACAAAGGTATTACTTTTTACAGTGTATCACTGCAGCCCTCCACCAGTCGGGCTTTATGGCAGAGTGGCCAGACGGAGCTGAAAGCCTGCATAGAGTTTGCCAAAAACACATGAAAGGTCTCTGGTCTCTGAACTTTTTGGTGTTAATTCTAAGCGGTATGTGTGGAGAAAACTGCAAGTCACCTGCCCTATACAATCCCAACAGTGAAACATGGTGGCGGCAGCATCATGCTATGGGTGTGTTTTTCAGCTGCAGGGACAGGGCAACTGGTTGCACTTAAAGGAAAGATGAATGCAGCCAAGTACAGGCATATCCTGGAAGAAGACCTCTTCCAGAGTGCTCAGGACCTCAGACTGGGCTGAAGGTTTACCTTCCAACAAAACAATACTCCTAAGCACAGAGCTAAAATAACAAAGGAGTGGCTTCAGAACAACTCCTTGACTGGCCCAGCCAGAGCCCTGACCCAAACCCAGTTAATCATCTCTGGAGAGATCTAAAAATGTCTGCCAACGTTCACCATCCAACCTGATGAAATTGGAGAGGATCTGCAAAGAAGAATGTCAGAAAATCCCCAAATCAAGGTGTGAAAAACTTGTTACATCATTCCCAAGAAGATTAATGGATGTACTTACTCAAAAGGCAAACATTTCTACATGTCTGTTTTTTCTGTCAAGATGAGATGCTGAGGGTACATTAATGACAAATAAAATGAACTTTTTTGAATTTAGCAAATGGCTGCAATGAAACAAAGAGTGATAAATTTAAAGTGGTCTGAATACATTACACACACACACACACACACATACATATATACATATATATATATAGAAAGAGAGAGAGTTATGGACTTTTCGCAAGGGCTGCCAAAACCATTACTGAGGTTGGTAGCTAGTGGTTTGTTGTCCACAGTCCTGGTTTCTCAGAATTATCCTGTAAGTGTGCTGGTCTTTCTGCGTGTTGTTGTTGAAGTGTGTGTGTGTGTGTGTGTGTGTGTGTGTGTGTGTGTGTGTGTGTGTGTGTGTGTGTGTGTGTGTGTGTGTGTGTGTCTCAAATAAGATAAATGTGTGTTGACCTTAATAAATATAGGAAGTGGACGTATAAATTTCTACTTGCCTGAAATCGCTTTAAATTGTCTGAAACAGCCTTTCCTCTTAACCAACTACAGCAATGAGCAACTAATTAGGTGGCATGAAAAGAAGT
Organism: Parotocinclus haroldoi; assembly: GCA_034779995.1. Taxonomy (NCBI): domain Eukaryota; kingdom Metazoa; phylum Chordata; class Actinopteri; order Siluriformes; family Loricariidae; genus Parotocinclus; species Parotocinclus haroldoi. Next base: position 20,638 of record JAUZST010068062.1, on the reverse strand, counting down.
ATGATTGATCTGAAAATAACCTGATGCCCCATGTTATAGTAAGGAAGTGGCACTGTTTTTCTTCCAAAGTCCCTAGGAACCTCATTAAGGTACATAAAATAATAGGCTCATCATTGAGTCATCATTGGATCTCCCAGCAGGACTGTGATGCAAAATATATGTCCAATTCAAAACAAAAATTGTCTACTAAACACAAAAATCAAGCCTATAGCCTATAGCTAATCATTCATTACATACAAATGTAGGCGTACTTGTGGTACGCATTGTAGTTCAGGAACAGATTAATCCTTTTTACTTTATTTCTAAACGTGAAATTTGTTTCCATTTTCCAACAAATTCGAATTCGGATGACCTGCCAGAACCATAGCATTAAAATTACGAGGTTTCACTGTATTTATAAAACTGCTTTAATGCATTTGTTAAAATATTGTCTTGCATTTGCATATGTCTTATATCTAAACCAATACTCATGCGGCAAATAAATACACTTCTCAAAAAAAATATATTTCATTGTTGTTATATTGTTATAAGGAATATTATATTTTAATTTTGTGAACAATATACTTAAACATATAATTTCAGTGAACACTTGTCTTTAAGGACTCCTGAAGTCGAACTTTTATTTTGAAATGTATTTTCGTAAAGCCCTTATTTTAGCAGTACACAACGTGGTTCAGGAGGATTCAATCATTTTGTCATAAACGGCTTTGGTGTTTCGTATATTTTGTAACACAGTGAACATACACCGTTATTAAAATGAATATTCGCAATGCGCGGGTAAGTAATGACACTGGTGCTGTCTGTATTTTATTTGAACTGACCATGCAGTTATTCGCTGTTGTAGTTAACTAGCTAGCATGTTCCTTGATTTGCTGCTAGCTAAGCGGTTAGTTCTATTTGGTTGTGTTTAGTGGAAGAATGGTGGAAGCGTTAAGGATAACAAACATGTTCTAATACAAAGCTGCTTAGATTAACTTGCTAATGCAAACATGTTTACTCTCCTTTATCGCTATGTTTAAATGTTAAGATTTAGTTTTTTAAAATTAAATCCGTTATATCGCGCTGTAAATTTTAAGCATTACGCCGATCGTTTTCCTACAGTTTAGTTTTTTGATTATTGTATACTTAATTTATTTGCAGCCAGAGGATCTGATGAACATGCAGCATTGCAACCTGCTGTGTCTTCCAGAGAACTATCAGATGAAATATTATTTCTATCATGGACTTTCTTGGCCACAGGTCTGCAACGAACTAACATTCATCCATCCTTGATTCTGTATTGTATGGAATTAGCATTTCACCGATAGTTTACAGCTTGTTCAAAATCGAAAATTGTTTTTCAGCTTTCGTACATAGCTGAGGACGAAAATGGAAAAATTGTTGGATATGTTCTAGCTAAAATGTAAGTTAAAAATGTTTCTGTGTATTTGTAATTAACAGAGGAGCCAGTGAGTTTCTTTTAAATAATTTGTCCATTGATATTGCAGGGAAGAGGATCCTGATGATGTGCCTCATGGACATATTACATCGCTAGTGCGTAAAAAAATTCTATTATTTTAATTATTAATGTATTTTCATATCCTAGTGTTTTGGTATGTTAATGTCTTTTCTTTTACAGGCTGTAAAGCGTTCTCACAGACGTCTTGGCTTGGCTCAAAAGTTAATGGATCAGGCCAGTCGAGCCATGATTGAGAACTTCAATGCCAAATATGTCTCGCTGCATGTTAGAAAAAGGTGCGGTTCTTACAGTTATGAATATGTTTTCTTGCATGGTGTGCTTGCATGTCCCTAAGATAGATTAGCACCCTATCTAGAGTTGTTCTCGCCCTTGCGCCTTCTGCCATCAGTTAGGCAGTGGTTTACCTGCGACCCTGACCAGGATTATGTAGATAAGAACATTAATAAAATGCCTTGGGGCTCAGTTAATGGTTAGTCCAGATCCGTGACCCTGTCTGTTATATCAGAATTTACTGGGCTCTGGCAGAAGTGTGCTCCAGTGGAACGCCAGTACTTAATTTTTTTTCTCTCATGTTTAGTATAACATTGAGTTAACGTCACTTGCGCTAGTGTAATTATTTTTATAGCAGTGTTTACAGGGTAACAATGACATCATTAGTTGTATTAAAATTTTACACATTTTTTAGTTATTATTCATTTAGGCACATGCCATATATACTTCAAATATAATATTTATCTGGTGCACTCGCTTTGACTTTAGGATGGTTGTACTCTCATTTAGTTATCTGGGAGTTCATACTGCCTAGTATCTGATTTTCAGAAATGTTGTTGTCAATGAGCTTAATTATGTTTTTGTTCTTATTTTTCCAGCAATCGGGCAGCCCTTCATTTGTACTCCAACACACTAAAATTTCAGTAAGTAGCTACTAAAGAATTGTTTGTTTTGCTTTAGATTATATATTCGGGTTGTCATCTTTCTGTACCCTAGGATTAGTGAAGTAGAGCCGAAATATTACGCAGATGGAGAAGATGCATATGCCATGAAGAGGAACCTCACACAGATGGCAGATGAGGTTCTTATGATTTCTCACTGTCATTATTGGTTCAAGGCTATGTGTTTCTAAAGTCCAAAGGTTTAAATTTGCTTTCACTTCTGTCAGCATCATATGTTTACTAATAGAAATGTGTTTCTAGTGTAAATAGGCAATTGACTTAATTACAGAAACCCATAATAAGGACCTAATAAGGAGAAATGTTCAGCAGGATCATGGTTAATTGATTGAATTTTATTTACAATCCGAAAGCAGTGCTCAAAATAAATTGGAATTTTCTACATTTATGTGTATATATAAGTTTCACAGACATTCTAACAGTATTGTCGATAACAGTCCTGATAAATAACTAAGTATAACATTTTTTCCCTCATTTGTTTATTCATAGGGAAATATGATCCAATATTATATATCTGTGAATCGCAAAAATACCTTTGTTTTTAGTATTTGGTGTGTCCTTTTTGTGCAGCAACAATATAACTGTTGATCTGTGCTACATATTGACACGTTTATTGAATTTTATCACAAGTGCAAGTTACCTTTGCCAAGTGCTTTAGCACAACCCCATACCATGATGGACCCTGGCTTCTGGACTTGTTGCTGATCACAGGCTGGATGGTCTTTTTCATACGCTCTCAACTTTTTTACTTCCGATACCTGGAGTATTGATTTGTCGTACAGTGCATAAAAGAAAAGTAATCTGGAGGAATTTGAATGCTTAAAGGTGAAGGGTGTTAGTTTAAGCTTGAACGTCCATGATCTCTGATCCCCTAGGAAGCGCTGCATCAATACTTTTAAAAACCTTTCTTTCAAATATTGTAATGAGAAGATACATTCAAAAATGACACTTAAAATGTTACTGTGCAAAAAAGTTAACCCTGTCCAGAAGAAGTGTTGATTTCTCTGGGTTTGGATGCATCTAGGATGGACTATCATGAGGTGGAATCATCTATTGTGCTTAGTCAAATCCGTATTCTATGTCTTTTTTGGGAAAAAATACTGCTTTGGACCAAATGTAAATGCACTGCTCACAAAAAATAGGGAATATTTTATTGAGATATTTCATTTAGACCTTTGCCAAGCACCCAATGTTGAGCCCTTGGTCAACAATTACTTGGATTATAAAATGTTCTCAGTTGCTCTGGTTAAGGGCACCTGATTAATTAATTGAATGTTTTCATCAATAAAAGTGTCTGTTCATTTCAGCACACTGGAGGCTTTTTCTGTGTAAACTATGGAGACTGTAATGCATAAAACTCCCAGGAGATCATCAAAGAGATTTCTGTGGACCTCAATTACTGATGCTCCTCGAGTGGGACAGGACTTCACCGAGCAACAGTTAGAAACATTGTGTTCAAGTGGAGGCAGTTCAAGACCTTTGTTATCCTATATAGATGTGGTTGGCTAACACTGCCAGTATGGAGAGGTTACTTAACACTTGTTATCCTTTAACCCTGAGTGGTGGGTCCAGTTGGGTACGTGGTAGAGAGCAGTGCTTGATTTGAGCTCTTGAGGTCAGTCCATATTTGGTTTGTAGTTGAGCATAAGGGTTTTTATGTGGGCAGCCACAGTAAAGAAAATTTGGGTAAATTGAAAACCAGATGGGCTGCCTCATTCTGAATCAGTTGCAGATCTAAGTGGAGCAATTAATTCTTAATCCTGTCAGGACATCCATGAACTGAATCTCAAGAGAACATGGATTGTGCAACAAGGCATCAACTTCAGACAAAGGATAAAAAGACTTCCCAGCAACATGTCCAGGGTTTGTTATGGTATGGACTTGTCAGTAACCTTGGCAAACGTAATGGCAGCAGCAATGCTATTCCCAACTTTTTTCTCTTTTGATTTTGTAGGTGGATAGAGGCTGCTTAAATAATGTACTATATTACTACACTATAATACAGTATTCAGTTTATATAGCCTCACATGCATAATGCCACATGCATAACAATAGATTATTTACTTCTCTGTTTAAGTCTTAGCATACCAAAGTAGTGAAGATAATTACTTTATAATGAAAAGCATTTAAATCAATACATCTAAGGAGTTTTGTTTTTGTGATTATTAACATATGTTGTGTAGTTGCAGAAACCTGGTGTGCGTCTGTGGGGTTCAGAGACGCCTCCGTCACAGACCGATGCAGTCACAGGGCTGGTGCAGAAACTTACAGTTCAGGATGGAGAGAAGGAAGGTGATGGAGACAGTGGAGGTGAAAGCAAAGAAATGAGTGAAGTAAGCGAGGCCACTGAAAGTACAGATGTCAAAGACTCTTCTTCGGATTCCTAAACAAAAACCTTCAATCAACAGTTGTCCTAACCGTACATTACCAGTTTCTAATATGCTTATATGTTGGATAAGCTCTGCTGACTGCTGAATATGGGAATATTCCAACACAATAATATATGAATAAAACTGTACAATGTGGTAACTGGTAATTTGCTGCTTTGTCATGTTGACGTTATTGCCTGTTGACACGACAGTAAAGGACAAAAATCTGTTGACATTCAAATTTTTTGTTGTATTGATTTCAATTACAGGTATAATCAGTAATAATATTCCTCCTGTGTTTAATCAAATTACAGGTATGTGCCTTTTAATGACCATTCACCTAAGTGATCATTCATTTTAATGTCGAGGGCGTAATAAGCTGGTCACTTCTGCGGCCAGTCAACGCTGTGGATCCACATGAATTAAAGAGCATATGTCTGTTAATTGTCTAATTTTAAAAAAATCAAATTTATTTCTGTATCAATTTTTTTTTTATTTTTTTATTTTTTATTTTTTATTTATTTTTTATATATTGGAGCATTGTCTCAAAGCAGCTTTACAATCTTATATTATCTTAAAAGGCCAATCCCAAATTGAGACTGAGCAACAATTGTTACTGTTTACAAGATTGTAAATGGAGGTCTGTGTATGCGCGTGTGTGTGCGCGTCCACGTGTGCACATACAATGAATCAATTTGAAGTTATACCAACTATATATACCAAGCAAAATGGCCATAGAAAAATGGAGAGAATCTCCAGGGAAATTGGGTTATGCAGCAACACCATGACCCTGAGCACTCTTGTTAAAATTTCCACTCTTGGATGGTTAAAAGATAATTAAGGTATTGTTTTGGAAGGTCCTGACTTTAATCCAATAGAAATGTTGTGGAAGGACATACAGCCAAATCCTTGTGTTGAAGCTGTTTTGATGAATGATCTTAAAATTCCTTGAAGCCAGTGCGTAGGACTGATCAGCAGTCACTGGAAATGTTTAATTGCAGTTATTGCTGCACAAGTGTGTTCCCAAGCTGTGGATCATTCCAGTTCGGTTGCATGTATGGGCATGTCGATTGAGCCTAGTCATCACTTCTCTTGCTGCAGTGTTGTGATGCATTTGAGAGCGGCTATTACTGCTTTTTGTTCATTTGAAACTCAATTGAGACTTATTTTGTTTCGGTTCGTGATGACTTTGCTTGCTTGGTGCCAATCTTTGCCCATTCTAACTGATTAATCACTTTTCCCCTTGAATTTTAGAACTGATGGTATATAGCTTTTATGTGTCCTTCAAGCTCGTGTGTAGTGACAGACATTGAAAAAAGTTAAATAGAAAGATTATTAAATATCCCACAGAGTCTAGGAGTCTCAACTGCAGCACTGTTGCCTGGGTTCATTCTGAGCTAAAGTGGTTTGGGTTCAGCTGTATGTGCTCTGTTTTCCTCCCACAGTCCAAAGACATGCTTTAGGTCCTTTTGCAAGCCTGTCCAATGCAGATGCCCACCCCCCCTACCCCACCACCCCCAAATACGCTTGTTGTACACGGGACAAACGGCAAAACATCCGGTACTTTCTGGGGAAGTGTGCTTGTTCAAAGCTAAGAAAAATGTTTTGTTTGATCGCTACAATCTTTTTTTTCTGCTAAAAATTTCCCATTGACTTAACATTACAGCAAACTACACACAGTCGTAGCTCAGTCAATTTATAAGCTATAAACACAAAAATCGAACCTGGCTGTTTTTTCAGAGTGATTGTGCAGTCACTTTTTACTTTTTATCAAATTTCAGAAATCGCCCCATTCATTTTGAATGGCTACACTCTAGCAGAAAGATCAAAGGCCACTCTAGAACACACAGAACAGTTCACAAACTCCCTTCCGTAAAATCTGTATTCTTTGACCTAGAAACTACATTTAAATTTTAAATTGTAGACCATGTAATTGTACACCATGGCTATCAAACCTATAAATATCTACTCATGTCAGTAAATCTCTTCTGAGTTATGATAATCCGAGTCCAGCAAGGCAGAGATCTTTTTGTCAGACTGAATAAATCCACACACAGAGTAACATGCTTAACTTGTCGAGAAAGTTTTAATAATATTTTCATATTTTCTGTTCTTAAAGGTGTAATAAAGATCATAATATACCAATCATTTTAACATTCTATTCTAGGATGAAGTATCTACACAGTTTGAACCAGACATATGGTGGAAATTGGGAGTTATAACCACTTTAATACATTAAACCAATGTTTAATGTATTCAATCTTTATTAAATCTCACAATATAACATTCATTCCAAGTTGTTATTATTATTATTTTTACCAAGAACATCTGATAAGTGTATACTACTCCAACTCAAGCCAAAAAAACTTGTTGGAGTAGTTATTATGGCTGATTTAACAGAATTTACCTGCTCTTCTTATGTAGTGTAGTGTAGTTTGATAGGGGCGCCACAGTGGGGTTCGATCCCAACACTTGTGTGGAGTTTGCATGTCTGTCTCATGTCTTTGTTGGTTTGGGGCTCAAAATGTCTCCCACATTCCAAATTAGATTGAATGCTTGTTCTAAAATGACCCAGTATGAATATATCCACTGATGTTCATGCAGTGATCAATAAAAATAATAAACAAACAGTAGTTACATGTTAATTACATTAAAGTGGATTTTTTTTTTTCAGTGGATGTGTTCCACATTTTGCAACTAAAATGTTAACGAGCTGCATCAGGCATTGGTGACTGATAAGACTGATTAGATCCTTCCTAGCATAAAGGAGTCTCCCTCTTTCTCAGTGGGTCCACGGTCCCCCCACGGTCAATGGAGATTGTTGTAGGACCCCTATCATTATCTGAGGATCTGTTTTTTCAGTTCTGCAATGGAAAGATTACATTCAAATGAGATTTACTGTTAGTTGGTCAGGAATGATTGGAGAACGTCTTGTGGCTGTTCACCATTTAGGATGCTGTGCAGGACATGACAGGGTTCAGTCCATCAAACCTCCTGTTTGGGTATTTGTTTTGATGGCACCTTAAGGCTATAAAGGAACAGCTGCTTGTTCTGTCTTCACACAACCCGCCAGTTTGTTGATTATGTTTGTTCACAGTCAGACAGACTAAATCTTGCTCATGATTTTGCTGTGTTCTTAGTTCCCCAAAGTTGTTTTTTTCTGTACTGCCATTAGTTCTTCTACTGCAGGATACTCATATGGGTAAATAACATGATAACCTTTACCTAGGAGGGAACTGTTTACCTTATTATGTCTCAATAACTAGGCTTCAAGAGAAGTTGAACTTGTCTTCTGAGATTTGATTGATTGACAAAGTAAAAGAGTAAAAAGAAAAAATAGATATGAATTAATATACTAATTAAGTTGTACTAATATACTAATATCAGTTTTAAAGAAGCTTTTGATGTGAACTCCTTTTAAAAGAACATCATACTAAATAATAAGATGCGACTGAACACAAGAACTATTTATTGAAACAGCATTAAATAGGAATAGCATTCAATATGTCATTCTTTTAATAAGATTTTTCATTCGTATACTGATATTTTCATTCAACCATTATCATAATGCGAGTAGAAGCTGGGTGGAAAATTTACTGACCAGAACAGCTTACATTTGAAAAGTTAGTAAATTGAACAGAATCAGGATGCTTGATACACTAATGTGTAATATTGCATATATATATTCTTCCAAACTTTGCACTATAACAGTACTTTCATTTTGTAACTGATTTTTAATAACATTTTATATTTTTAACTATAAATGTAGCCTAGTTTGTGAAATTAGGAATGATGGTGCAAGATTATATATATACTGCTCACAAAAATGTGGGGATACTTCAAAATGAAATAACCCATATTGAAATATCCCCTCATTTTTGTGAGCAGTGCAAATGGAAATGAAAAAGGCCTCCAGATCGACTAGATGACAACTCTAGCATTGCCCTATTTAAAGCAGATCTGTACTCTTTGGCCACAATCTTGTGTGCAGTCTGCCAGCAGCATGCTGTAATCAAAAGAGACTGGTTTCTGATGATTCTAGACATTTAGGAAGTTCCACCTGTGAATTAAAAAGTGAATATAAATTCAGTACAGTACATGACTCAGACATAAAGACATTTACATAATCTTAAGTACTTACCATATCAAATGCAGGAATTTCAGTGGTTCAGAACTTACCGAACATAGTAAAACTTTACATTTATATAAGTATTGAACTGTTATAACCATGTAAGTTACTAGTCATTAGTACTATAGCATTCGTATCAATTTACAAAGGGCACTACATTTTTACTCAGCAAGTCACAATTTATTTTAATATCCCATTGTTTTCACATCTCTCTTTAGTCAAGTCAAATTTATTTGTATAGCACGTTTTATAATGGAGCACTGTCTCAAAGCAGCCAATCCTAAATTGACCAAGCTTAGGGCGGCAGTGGCAAGGAAAAACTCCTTGAATATAGAAGGAAGAAACCTTGGGAGGACCAAAACTCAAAGGGATAACTGATAACTAAATGATGTAGGGAGTTACTGCACAGTTAGGAACTGGTTGGTAAGTAGACTGAAATAAATTGATTTGGAAAACCTAAATTATATCTTAAAGGGTATTTGAAAATGTAATTATGTAGGCTGATGTCAATGAAAACCACATTGTTTTCTGGTCATGATGGTCTGTCATTTCAAGCAAGGTATACTGCTCACAAAAATTAGGGGATATATATAAATATATATATATAATTTAATTGATGTGAGCAGTGTAGTTGATATATGACTGACTGATTAAACAAAGTTATTTTGGTATTCAAGGTCAGAAAGTTCAAAATAACTTCATTAACATAAAATAACATCTTCCAACGACAACTCTTCATGGGGATAATTCTCGACCACACACAGCAAGGGTTTCCTAGAAATATCTCTATTGTGAGATTGCGAAACTGCTTTGGCCTGTCACCAGACTTATGGCCAGTTCATCATTTATGGGATGATAAACTGCTCTACAAATCGTTCATTTCTGGTTAAACTTTTGATCTTTAAACCAAAAAAAATATACACTGGTTACATGAATGGAACCCACATCATTTGATCTCTGTCTGGGAAATCTCACAGAACCATTTGTGATCTCATAACATTGTGAGTATGAACTATCATTATTACACTTTTCGTTGTTCAGTGATACTAATTTGATACACTTGAAAACGTAGCAATTGGCAAATCACTATCACTATTGGCAAAATAGTGATATTTAAAATATAACAGAAAAATCTGCACTTTTCTGTAGTCTATAAACACCATTTAACATCTACCTCAACAGTGACTCAGTAAAAGTAGCAAGTTTTTCTCAACTCCTTGTCTTGCCATGTGACATTTCATGTTTAGTTACAGGCAACCAAACAAGGCAGTAATTACTGAAAACACTTTACACGCTAATTTGCTGCCCATATGAAACAACTCCTTACTTAACCACATATATATTTGATATAATATATAATATATAGGTATATGGGCCTCCAAATCCCTCTTATCACAGTCTTTGAAAATTATGTTTAAGCCACACAATAAGATAATTAATATTATAATAAGTTTATTGTGTTCTAAACAATGAAGTTTAAGGCATTGTTTGTTTGATGATGGCTGTTGGTGACATCTATCTAGATTCTATAATATTCAGCAGCGTACTAAGACCAATTATTTGAAATTAGCTGACCAGTTAACTGAAAAAGTTAAGAAAGTGAGAAAGTTTTTAATCAATTAATGTTTTTAAGTAATAATATTATATGAGAGCACTTGGATGTGGCAGCTGTGTAATATGTTAGCCCATTATTGCAGGGAGCCGAGATTGAGTAAACATTTAGTGCAGACATGATTGACTGTGTCTGATGGAGGAGAGGCTAGCCAAGGGATCATTCCTGCTACTGCAAAAGTAACTCTTACCTTTCCAGGGAGCTTAGTATTTCAATATTATAGGCATTATGTGGTCATTTTGTGATAGTGAGAAAAGAGATGAGTATATAAAGTGCCTATAGACAATCATCATACCCTGTCTAAATGCTTAACTTTTGTCACTTTACATTTTGAAAATAAAAATAATTTGAAAATATAGAGTAAACATTTTTATCTTTGGTTACTATTAGTGCACGCTAAGGCAAGTATTTCAAAATGATTGGAAAAGAGCCCTATTAAGAGGCTTCAGGAGAAAGCTGTGGAATTGCATCGTTTGGAGAAACATACAAAAATATAAACTATCCTCTCGACAATACCCTTTTCAGAGAAATATCAAAACTGACTCCAGGAGGATATTGATCAACTAAGCTACTAAGAAATCAGTTGCAACTTTGAAGGATTTACAAGGTATGGGTGAGACCTGTGACCTGTGACAACAATGCGAAAGAAAAACAATATGACTTCAAAAAAAGAAAACACAGTGATTTAAGGTTCGGCAGCCCAGTCAGGACATCGACCATCATGAAATGTGGCTGAAATTAAATAATTGTGCAGGGGAGAATAAGTAAATCCACGATCTAACTGTGATGATCACCCACTGCACAACATCATCATGGACAATAGAAGTAAGTTTAGTTGCAGGTTGCTGACCCTGAGCTGCTCCACAGACCGACTCAGAAGATCCTTTGTCCTGAGTGCCATCAGGCATCAGGACAGATGAGGACTGCATCTCATTTTAGTTTTATGTTTATCTTCACTGTATGTCTGTATGACATTCTACAGCAGGATACTTTACTGTACATGATGTAAATCTACTCTTCTGCTCCACTTTACTCCGTAGAATGCCTTTAAAATAGACTTTCATATTTTTCATATTTACGATTTATTTATTTACTCACTTGGTGCAATACGTAAGATATTCTTTATATTCTTTACATTTATCTCTAGTTTATGTTTTTTTGTCTTGATTGTGCTGTACTTTGTTGTTTTTGGTCTTGATTGTCGCGATTGTGCTGTACTATAAATAAATTTCCTCCATCTATCCGTCTGTCTCTCTGTCTGTCGATCTATCTATATCTATCTTAATAGAGATGTACTTTTAATATAATTAGGTCTTATAATATATGAGGCTTTATGAAGTATTAAACTAGGAAGTGATCATTTTTCCACTGCTGTTATTCTAGTATTTATTTATATTATTATTATTATTATTATTATTATTATTATTATTGTTGTTGTTATTATTATTATTATTAGTAGTAGTAGTAGTAGTAATAGTAGTAGTAGTAGTAGTAGTAGTAGTAGTAGATTACACAAATGTTACCTTTTTTGTCATCATTTAAATGTGGTAAGGCAACATGTGCAAAGACTGCAAGACCAAAAGTGATTTCAAGGGGGTATGATGATTTTCTATAAACATGAATTATTTCAAGGGAAGCTTGTAAGTCTTTAACTGCACTTACCGCTTTCAGATAGGCTACATTGCTCTGTCTTATGTCGTTGAGGAGTAAATCACGTGGTGTTAGGTCGACTTTGGGTGGCTGTCTCCTACGTGGAACTGGTTTCAGTCCCTTAATAACATCTTTTAAACTGGACCTGTCCTCCAGAGGGTCTTTGATTGCTGTGTTTCTCTGCTTGGGAGTGCTACGTAACTGAATGTTAGCCTTAATGTTACTCCTCTCTTCTTTTGGATTTAATTCCAGAAGAGGATCACGGTATTTGGGAGTCTTCTTAAGCTTTACATCTTTCAGCATATTGGCAGAATCTGTGTGAGAGTTGGGTGGTTGATGCTGAGGAGGGCAGTGCGTCTTGCGTAGCTGCTGAGATACTGCAGGTTGTGGAACCCCTTCTGGAAGTTCCTGAGGTCCATGAGAAGCTTTTATAAGTTCCATTTCAGGAATGTGCCCTCCTAACATCTCCATCAGTCCATATGGTAAATTCAGGCTGTCTGCGTACATGTCCATGATCTGTCGTTGTGCTTTCAAATTCTGAATCCTCTGCTCTTCCTTCCTCTGTTGCCTTTGGCGGTCTAGGTTTCTAGTAAGCAGGTTAGTCACCACCATCCTGGGACCTGGGAGTTCAAAGTGGTAGCCCATCTTCAGCAGTGTGTTATTGGACTTGAGAAGACGCGCCACTTCATTCTCTGCATGGTGGCCCAACATGTGTCTCTGGTTGTGAAATCGCAGTTCTGTTAGAGTCTCATTGAATTGTAGACAGCGCATGATTGCTATAATACCTTTTCCGGTAATGAAGTTTGACTCAATGTTCAGCGTAATGATGCTCCTATTTTCTCGAAGCATGTTGGCCAGGGAGAAAGCAATGTTTTCATCTGCACCTGTGTTTGCAATACAGAAGGTCTTCACATATTTGTTCTTTTTCAGGGCCTCAATGTACTCCAGCAGCATTTCCTTAGGAATGTTTTCAATATTGTTTAGGTTAACCTCTGCGATGGAGGGGTTCTGTTTGCGTATCTTGTTCAGTGTGCTTTCCAAATTGGTATCATTCCCTGAAGGTCTTGCTGTCTTTACTAAACCATCACCAAGTGCCAACTTAGGAATCTTCAGCTTAGATATGACTCTCTTCTCTTTCTCAGGAACCCAGTTCTCATAAACTGACGGTGCAGGTACAGAATGATCTGTCTCCTTCTCTTCAGTTGGTGTTAATTGGCCATTATTTTGTTTTGTTTTAGAGATTCCTGTCTCTGTACCTGCTTCAGATAGTGGTGGAGGCTGAATGATTGCTTGAGAGATGGCAGAAGTAGCAGTGCTGTTCTCTGACGCTTCTCTTTTAATGTGCAGTCTGTTACATTTATCCAAATTATCTTCTGCATTACCAGCTTCCTCTACTACCTCTTCAATAACGGTCTCAATCTTCTTTTCACAATCCTTTACATCATTTTCCTCACATGTATCCTTTTGCATAGATTCTACAACTTCTCGATTTCCACTTCCTTCTTTCACTGCATTACTTATTTCATCTTCCATATTTTTCTATTAAATAAGTAATATTTCATGAATATATGTACAATTATAGTTCCTTAAGTCATGTGACATGATGTTTGATTGATCAAAACATTTGTACGCATTTGGATTTAATTTCATACTAGAAAGATGCTACTTCACTTACCCGACTAGGTAGAAGAATAGTAGGCATTCTTTCCTCTTCCAGTAAACGTTTAGACTCTCTCTCCCAGTACAGGTAATCCACTAGTGATCTATGGTCAAATGAGCCAGTTGGAGGTTTGACAGTCTGGTCCTTCTGTCTCATTCCCACTGGTACTCTCTCATCAGGAGCAATCACCTCTATCTCACTTTGAAGTTGCTTGAGCTCCTCAGCAGACAGACCAGCCAAAATTCTATCTTCATCAGTGTCTTCTTGATCCTCATTTTCCTCCTCTTTGTAATAAACACATGATGGAATTGCAATACATAATTCTAATATACATAGAACAAAAATACATGCTCCTATGTATATTTTTAATCAGAAAATTGAGTTTCATAGCTATTAAAAGGCACATTATCATTTAGTTTATAGAAATAAAATATGCTGAATTTAGCTGTTTTTCATTATTAGCAATTATTACACCAGTCTGTGCATATCTGTCTAGCTATGAACAGAGAATTACAAGGAATAATGTGTTGAATAGTAAAGTAATACCTTGAATCCCTGATTCATGAGAAACATTTTTTTGTCTCACTCCCACTGGTATATTTTCGTCAGGGGCAAACACATCTATCTCATGCTGAAGTTGTTTCAGTTCTTCAGCTGAAAGGCCGGCTAGAAGTTCATCTTCATCAATCTCTTCCATGTTGAAGTCCTGCTCACTGTGGTTGGACATGTCAAGTCAGTAGTTAATTCAAGTAGCTATACAAATCCTCAGCTAAAGGCAGACTCAGTACAGAAACAGCTCATGTGAAGTGTATATTAGAACTCCAAATGGGTGGGAGAATTCCTCTGTGCCTTATCCATGTCTAAATATATCCCACTTTGATGGAGGGGAAAGTATTTATGGTACACCAGCTTATATTTTTTTTTAGAAACTTCAGTCAGCTGAATCGTTCATTGGTACTTCAGTGTAGCAGTGGACTATAGCTGTAAGAAGGACAGAAGCAGGTGGAACCATGTGGCTTCTATTGGTTTAGTATTTGCACTGCTTCAGTATGTTTGGCTTAATGCTGTATAGTTTATGAAAATCTGAATTATATACTGTAAACCTAATTGCTAAACAATACCAAGCAGAGTGTGTATTCACTATTTTTTTTCCCCAAACCGTTTTGTATTAAAAATTGGATTGGTGAATGGAAAACAAAATAGTACTTTGAGTGAACACTGTGTAGGATTTTTAGTTTTTTTTAAGATTTTGACTTGGCCATTCCAAAACATGTTTCTTGATTTTTAAATTTGTGTGCTTAGGGTCACTGTTTTGCTGCATGACTCAACATTCACTTGATATTCAAGTAATAGGCAGATGTTCGGATCTTACAGATAAGGTTCTTCTGCTGTAATGTAGTCTGCCTTTCTCCAGACTAACATGGCTTATTTCAGACTCATCCATCCTAAAATATTTTTCCAATAGCTATCTGGATTGTCCATGAATTGTATTGTTTGAGAGCAGTCCTGGTAACCCTACTGTGCACATCAATGTTATTCAGTGTTTTCCTGGTGGTTCATGAATATTAGTCTATGTATGAGAAACCTTTACTTGCTTAGAAGTTACCCAACCTTAACCAAGTGACTATTACCTTCAAAGTTCTCCATTTGTACACAGTCTAACTGTGAGTTGGCGGGGTTGAACCCCTTGAGACATGGTTTTGTAGACTTTTTCCAGACTGATAAGCATAAGCAACACTTTTTTAAGATCCCCAGAAAATTAATTTCTTAGTGAAGTGATGCACTTCCACAGATATATGTTGTAAAGATCAGAATTTGGTAGATCCTCTCATATGATACCATAGATTGTAAACACCTGATTATAAATTCACCTTCGAAGTATCTGCTGATTCTAGATTACAGATCAAAGACATGTAATATTTTTCTTAATAAATAAATGGTAAAGTAAAAGTGTTGTCTCATTTGTTTAATCTGGCTCTTTTAAGAACTTCAATGAAAAAGAAATTGAAATTGAAAAAGAAAAATGTTTTAGATCATATTAAAACAAAACTACATAACAAAATTGGAAAAAGTATTTTAGAACTGTACCTACCACTCTTTATAAATTATACTGCCTTGTCAAAATAAGGCACTTTGGATTTAAATAAACAAATACTTAGGAGCCTTTGATTTGATAACTACTGAAGTTGATATGTTTCAACTGGCAATAATTATTTTAACACTAACTGATGCAGTCAGTAGATTCTCATTTCATAATTATGAAACTAAATGTTAAACAAAGTGTTTAATCAAACCAAATGTTACTTTGTTTCAGAATGGTCAAAAATCTGTAAATTTGTAAAGCAAAGCCTGTATCCAGCTGAAGATATGTAGAAGTAAAAATCGACTTAATCTTGATTCAGATTACTGAACATTGATTAAATGATTGGTGAAATTGAACCTATTAAAACAAAATCAACATTAGAGCACATGTCTAATTTTACAATGTTTAAGATCATTTCCAGACAACCAATGCATTAAGAGTCACAGAATTGGGACTACATAACTGTGTTGCCATATCAAAGGTTTATATCTATAAAATCAGTTTTTAAATTACAGAGCATTGCCTCAGAGCAGATTTAAAAATATCTATGAAAGTCCCAACTGTGCAAGCCTCAGGCAACAGTGGAAGTAAAAAAACGCACTCACTCTTACTTTTTTATCCACTTGATCCTGGATGGGTTTGCAGGAGAGCCAGTGTCTAATCAGCAGTATAGGGTACAAGGCAGGAGCAAACCCTAGACAGGGTGCCAATCCAATCCAATTAACATATCATACGTCTTAGGACTGATGGAGGTAACCAGAGTACCCAGAGTAAACCCACATGGACATATGGGGACAGATGTTATATGTAAGACTTAAACTATAATAACTAATTATATTAGTTAATTAATAATACATATATACTAACACTTTAAATACACAGAAACCAAATAGAGACATAAAAATAGAGAATATAATTATTATAGTACTTATAATACTTAAATACATATAATAATATATAAACTATGATAAATTAGAGAATACAAATCATACTATGACTAATATAATTACAGAACCTATATATAAATTTAAAAAATAATACAATTATAATAATATAAAGAATGTAATATAAATTACAGAACATAATAATATACATAATAGTATATACAGTATAATACTTAAAATATGATATCAGTTACTTGTTTTATTTATATAGCACTTTTTACAATGGAGCATTGAGTACCTTTACAACATTACAGCAAGCCTAGGGAATCAACCCCATTGAAGTGAAACGTTTTTTTCCCCCTGAGTCTGACAGGCTGTAATAATATTTTATTATGTAATCATGCTTAAAGTGACCTAACATAATGTGAGATGACTGGAAAATAAAAGATGACTGCTGTCTGAAGGACTTTCATGTTAATAACGAGGTAATGTTTGTTAATTTAATGTAATAGTATTTAATTCCAGAAGAACTACACTCTGCAGAGAAGAATGTGCATGCTCAAACTCATGGCATACACCTGGTGGTAAACATCATGAGCCCCTGTGACTTAAAGAAGTAAAGCTCAATCAGTCATCTGTCAATATGACACATATCAAGAGTCAATAGGTTTTTGATAATACAAGATCCAAGTAGGGGACTTTTTTTCAGAAGTAATGATGAATTGGGAAACAATTATTCAAAGAATTTATCCAAACCATTTCCAGGTACATTTGAATAAGAATGTTTGACTGTTTTAACTGTAAGACTCGAGTAAAATGTCAGGTCCATGTTAATGATATAAATAAAATTCCATCATAAAAATGTAAGGCAATTGAATTATTCTTGACATACATACACCTGTGAGTGTCTCACAACAACTACATTTTGTAGATTTTTATACATTACCGAAGCTGTTAGTTTGCAACACATTACATTAGTAGGGGATTGTAAACTAACAATGTGTGATGGTCCCTAATTTCAGATTTGATGTGCTGAAGATAATGAATCTGTTAATTTTAAGAGCATTGCCAAAATGAGTTAAAGTAAGCAAGAATGGAAAAAGTCTGAAAACCATCAGTTTTTGAGTGGGACTGAGCAGTTGGGGACTACAGTGCATTGTGGAATAATTATTTATTAAGAATGTTATTATCAATAAGTTTACTCTTTAAAGATTGAGATGTTTCAAGTTTATGAGACAGTAAGCCATGAAAGGCCATGTGTAACATTGCTTTCATGACAGGTAATAGGTTTGTAATAAGACCCATACCTAAGAGTTAAACTTGCTGTAATGTACAGCTTTGTGGCTTACTGTTTTTACTCATGGATGTTACCTTCATTTAACAGAAAAAAGGGTATCCAGTGTATTTTTAAATGGAATGTCTTTTCATTCTTTGAAATTAAAGTTATGATAAGAACATTTCAGTTCCACTTTCATGGTTACGTGACACATTCCACTTTACAGTATTAAACTAGTCCTAAAGAACACAATACATAAACATGAACAGTGTCTGTTGCTTTTATATGCATATTGTGCCATATATTTATCTCTCAATAATATTCATGCACTTTCTGATTCAAACCAAAAGAGAGTTGACCTACCGCTTATTAGTGAGTCTATATGAGAGTAAATGTCTTCCATTTACTTTGGGTCATAAAGATTGGACTCTGAAGTAATGGAAAATGGTCATGTGGTCTGTGTTCTGATTCACCTTAGCAGTGGATGCAGCAGAGTAAGGTGTAAAGTACATAAAAATGTTTTACTGGGATCAAGAATCATTGTCATATAGGTTTTAAACATAAGCCTATTGAAAGTGTTTGGGACGCGTTGGAGAAATTTTTATCAAGTAGTTTGTTGGCTTCATATTTTCCTCCAAATTATAATTAATTTTATAAAACATCATTATTATCAGCTCCGGTAGTGCAGTAGGTAGTGCAGATGCTAGAATGGTAAAATCAGCAGTATATGAGGTCCTTTGTTAAAACCTTAAAACAAAATGTCAGTCACTGCACAGGATGCTCCTACTGCCCAGTCCCCAGCTCCCATAATAGGGGCAACAACAGCATAAACAACTGAATGTACAAGCCCAATTGTAATGACGTTGGGATGTTGTGTAAAATATAACAGAAGTGAAAATCCATTTTAACCCATGTATAATTTAATATACTATAAAGACAAGATATTTAATGTTCAAACTGATAAACTTTATTGTTTTTTGCAAATATTCTCTCATTTGGAATTTGATGCCTGCAACACATTGGGAAAAAAGACTGGAAAAGTTGGATGCTCAAATAAACACCTGTTTAGAACATTCCACAGATGAGAGATTGGGTATATATTTATATTTATATTAAGATATAAAGGGAGCATCCCCGAAAGGTTCAGTCGTTCACGAGAAATGTTGGGGTGAGGTTCACCACTTTGTGAAGAACTGCATGTGAAAATAGTCAAACAGTTTAAAAACAACTTCTACTCATTGTGCAATTGCTAGGAATTTAGGGATTTAATCATCTACAGTCCATAATATCGTCAAAAGGTTCAGAGAATCTGGAGAAACCTTTGACCCCTCAGGCGGTACATTAAAAACCAACATCATTCTGTAACCAGTATTAGCACAGGGGCTCAGGAACACTTCAGAAACTATTGTCAGTGAACACAGTTCATATCTCCATCTACAAATGCAAGTTAAAACTCTACCATGCAAAGCTAAAGCCATATATCAACACCACCCAGAAACACCGCCACACTTCTCTGAGCCCGAGCTCCTCTGAGATTGTCCTGTGGTCTTGCACATGTGTAAAGGTAATATTAATGCTGAATGGTACATACAGGTTTTGGAGCAGCATATGCTGTGAATCCAAGCAACGTCTTTTTTAGGGACGTCCCTGCTTATCTCAGCAAGATAATACCAAGCCACATTCTGCATGTGTTACAACAGTGTGGCTTTGTAGTAAAAGAGTGCAGGTACCAGACTGTCCTACCTGCAGTCCAGACCTGTCTCACATTGAAAATGTGTGGTGCATTATGAATCACAAAACATGATAACGGAGACCCCGGACTGTTGAGCAACTGAAGTTGTACATCAAGAAATAATGGGAAATAATTCCAACTGCAAAGCTTTAACAATTAGTGTCCTCAGTTCCCAGTGTGTTGACCGTTGTTAAAAGGAAAGGTGATGTAACACAGTGGTAAACATTCTCCTCTTTGGAATGTGTTACAGACATCAAATTCAAAATTAGTGAATATTTGCAAAAAAAAAAGTTTATTCATTTGAACATTAAATAGCTTTGTAGTGACTTCAATTGAATGCATCATATTCTGTTTTTATTTATGTTTTACACAATGTCCCAACTTAATTGGAATTTTGGTTGTAAAAGCGTCCTAAACAAATTTGTCTTTGCCTTTATATGGTATCATATTTAAGGTAGTTGCATAGAATTTATTAAGTGAACACCATATACAGTTCGAAAAACATAGGGCTAACAAATCAAATTTATTGGCAATATAGGATAATAAATAATCAATAAATCAAACATATTGTTAACTGATTATATCAGTTAATATCACAATTCATTATGATTTGTATTGTAAAATATACACAACACACACATTATTACAGCTCTTCAATTTTATGATAACAGAACATATGGTTCTAATAGCCATAAAAAGTGAATTGTTTTAATTCATAGCATACACACTTGTACATCTGGACACACACACACGCACGCACACACACGCACGCACGCACACACACACACACACACACACACACACACACACACACACACACACACACACACACAC
>JAUZST010068051.1:0-22186 GCA_034779995.1 Parotocinclus haroldoi | reverse complement strand
ATGTCTACTGGGTAAAGCATTTTGGTTCCCAGATCTTTTCAGAACATTCCCCTCCACACCAAGTACCAGCTTCATACATTGGTACATTTTACAGTGTTATTATTATTTTATTGTTTTTAAGCATAGTTTCACAGTTTCTATAGCTATTAAATATTACCTGTGTGGAAGTAGCTGCAGAACATGATTAAAACAGTTGTTGAAAAAATGTCTAAACATGTCTATAGTTGCTAGTCATGCAATTATAAGGAAGTTATACCTAATATTTCAGATACATATGTATTGATTATAAATAGTCACCATTATATGCATTTAAAATCATCTAAATCAAGTAGAACAACAAAGAACCATGATGAAATGTTGGTTACACTGCAGATGTGTGAATGAACATCTAGTGTACGCACAAAGACAGAAATCTTAGAATGTGCTTTTGTTTACACCCCAGAGAAGATCTGATGGACAGTAAAATGTCTATGAGAATGTAAGATGACAAAAGTACACAATGTTTTAATACATCGAAACGTCTTTACATTTCATTATGTTAAGGCATTTTTATATTTACAAATCAAAATTTTGGTAATTCATGTTCTACGATTCCATGAATCTGGAATGAAAAACCTTTATTAGTAAAACTTGATTGTGAACACATTGTGTAACATTTGTGTTACATTTGGTACTGGAACTGTGCTTTGACATGGACTGTAAGCCTTTGGTAAGGGAACTGGAACATGTCACTGTAACTGGCACTATTGGTATCAGAACTTGAATATTTATAGAGCAATTGGTCTCTGAAAGAACAGGCTTCTAACACTGAACCATGTTTACAGGGCTACGTTTGTTGCCTGCGAGAAGATATTTGGATGTGTCGTTGAAACCTCAACAGCAAGCCACAAAACATGAAAAGATGAACCTGAAAAAGTTTGAGCCTTTCCTGCTTGTTATATTGTTTATACAAGCACATATATCACACAACCTGCCCATGGCAACCTCATTAACCTTCTCAAGTCACATCAAAATGTGCAAGTAAACTCTTTATAGATGTAATCTAAAACAAAAGCGTCGCCTCTGAATTGCAAATAAGATACTCGTCAGGCTTGCAAGGCTCTGAGAATTGCATCTATAAATATATGATTTCTTTCTTTCAAAGAAATATGCGTTATGATTCAAAGTTTCACCTGTCACAGGTGGAACATTTTTAATCTCTTAGAATACCCTGCAAAACACTCGTTTTTTTCTGAACAATACATAGTCAGAAGGGGAAAATGTCAAAATGCTGCAGAAAAAAAGAGTAATTCCAGTTGAGGCCAAGCCCTTTTTATTTATTCTGACAATATAACAGGAAATACTTTTCAAGTCAAGTTTTTAAATGGCCCATGGCAAACAGGGTTGGCACTTATTCAAATCTGCATTGGTGTTATCTGTATTTGTAGATGGTTTAGGTGACATCTATGTATGAAAGAAGCCCTTTAAAAGTAAATAATCTGAAGGCTACATTCACCATGTCATTGTTTTTATAATAACTTCATGCTTGGCATTCTTATGCTGATTTGGCTGAAATGTGTGTGTGTGTAATGATATGCAACATTGGCTCTGGCAGAGTTTCTTCCTGTTACGCAGTGATGCTGACATAAATACAGCGGAGTTGGCAAAAGAAAATGCAAATAATGATATCAACTCGTGTTACACTGAATATTTAGAAAAAGAGTGACAAGACAATGTTATCAAAAAAACATTAAGTAATCACAGACTGGAACACAATCATAATTTGTTATATAATGTTTATAATTACGCAAAACCTACCCCTGTGGCCACCCAGAGGAGTCCAGGAGACATCCATCCATCAAGTGCTCAAAACACAACTAATAGCTCCTCTCAAAGTGTAGGGGAACGGGTTCTACTATGCCCTACTCTTGGATTACCAGCCTCCTCATCTGAGAGTATGCCCAGCAACCCACCAAGGCAATCTCATTTTGTCTTATATTAGGGATATATCTTTTGACTGGCCTGGTAGCAGACCCGGATGATCTGGTAGAATCTGCAGGGTACAGAGATGCCTGTGTCCTTTGCTTGCCCTGCTGCCACCATGACCCTGAAATTGATAAGTGGAGAAGGAAATATCATCTTAAGAATTATCTGGGTTTTTAGTTAATGCTCATGATCAGCTGCTTTCCTGCAGTAATAGGAGTGAGCAACATCCTGTTAGCCAGCTAGTTGGATCAGTGTCTATTTCATGATCAAGAGGTTGAAGAAAAATACTTAGTATATTCACCGTAAATATTTCATTTAAAGGAAATGTGGGAAAGTGGGAAATGAGGCAACAGGCTAATGAATTTAGTCAAAATTCCATTGCAGCAACTCAAAATGGTACTCAGTAGTTTGTATGGTTTCCACATGTTTGTATGCATGCCTAACAAAGTTGGCGCATTCTCCTAATGAGGTAATGGATGGTGTCACTAGACTAAAGCATCACATGGAGAGTCTGAAGTGAAACCTGGCGGTGTCAGATGGACCGATATATACTGGCCCAGTGGTGTTCTACTTGTCAGGCGAGTTGGGGGTCCAATGGGGAACTTAGGGTTCCATTGTCTAATCTGAAGTCTGGTCTGCGCTTCCTTCCAGAAATATGCCTTCCTATGCAAACCTCCTGGCAATGGCACGTATTGATGTGCCATGCTGCAAGAGTTGGACTACCTGTGCAATATCTGTAAGGTCCAGATACTAGTAGTGTAGATACTAGTCTAACCCTGAACCAACTGCAGAACTAGTAAAAAAGTAGCCAGAAAAGATGAGAAGGGACAAAATGTCAATGGCCTGCTTTCGTATCTGTCATATCTGAAATAGGCATTGAACGAGAAAGAAAAAAAAACATTTTTATTTATGCATAATTCTAAAGTTATAAACTAAAAAGAAAAATGAGTCAAGTATAATTAATAATATGTTGTGCTTGTAGATTTTGTGTGCTTCTGTTAATTTCGAATTGGAAGAACCAGTGCTCCTTGGTGATACTTGTTGTGTGTGTGTGTGTGTGTGTGTGTGTGTGTGTGCGTGCATGTATTGTTGTCACTCTCTGACTGATTAAGCTGCCACACTCTGTTTTATTAAATCTTGTAGCAGCCCCATAGAGACACTCAGGATTAGATTGAATGTGGTAATAGTGTTTGTGATATGGCTAGTTCTTCAACACCCAAGACTGTTAGAGGTCATTGTGCCTTCAGTCAACACCTGTTAACATACTACCCTCCCCAACACAAACCCACCTAGCCACCCCCACACCAAGTCTCATGCTATGTTTTCACTGACTTGCAAATCCACTTTGAGAATAAATGAGGATGCAACAGTTTTAATAGACCTCCAGACCTCCAATAGACCTTTACTAGACCTTTAATAGACCTTTAATAGACCTTTAATAGACCTTTAATAAACCATATTAAAATGGCCCGAGCTATATCTGATTATTCTAATAAATCATTAAGTATTCTAATTAATGCCGTTTCAGTACTGTGATGAGGCCTAAATCATGACTGAAATGTTTCCTAAACATTGTTAGTTTGAATGTAATTACGGAGCTGCTGATAAACAGCTTTTTCTGAGATTTTGGAGAGGAAATCAGTGGTTTAATTACGGAACATTTAAAGAATTTTGGGACGTTTAAAATTTAAAATAATTGGCAGTGGTTCTACAATACTAGATATCAATTATTTAAGTAAATATGTAGGAATTGGATCTAATAGGCATGTTGATGACTTAGACAAACTGATCAGTGAAGAGAGCTGAGTAATAGTAATTTAGGTAGAATTATAGTTATAGTAAATTGGCTAGTATTAAAAATTATAGCGCTGATTTACAGCTAATTAAACAGAATCTACACTAGTGTTGCATCTGGAAAGTAGCTGAATAGTTAAAGAAAGTCATGAAGCCATTACGGTTTAAATCATGCTGAACTTCACAGTCACTTTGTGATCACAAAGTGATTTTTTTAGTTAACCTGGAAACTGTATTAAAGTTATTTTGAATGAAGTGCAGCGGTAACATTGCACACATTTGTTATATTAATTGACTGGGCCAAGAAGCCACCAGCAAAGCCGATGTAGTCGACATACTTGCAGAAGCCCTTGAAAGGAACTCATCTGGCTATAATTCCCTGCCCAAATTCCTTAGAATTCAGGTGCAGATGAAAAAAGAAGGAGCCAGCATTTGAATCGGATAACTTTGAGCCATACAACCAAGATTTACCCCAGATTGCTTTAAAAAAGGCTTATGATACGGCAGCTGGACCAGATCAAATTCATTATCAGTTTCTAAAACACCTGCCGCAGTGTGCCCTGTGTCTGATTTTAAAAGCATACAACTAGATCCGGAAGTCAGGAAAGATGCCAAACTCCTGGAAAGAGGCAACAGTTATCTCAGTGCCCAAACCAGGAAAACGCCACAACAATACTGAAAAAATGACAAGCTGTCTCTGCGAAAGAGAATAATAAACAGCCGTCTGGTATGGCAACTGGAAACAAACAGGGTCCTGACTGAGAACCAGAGAGGATCTGTAAGTGAAAGAGCACAACAGACTGGAGCTACTCATCAGAAATGCCTTAATCAGATAAGAACATGATGTGGTCGGATTTGTTGATACCACGTGGAGGTTTGGAATCAGGAGAGATTTGCACCAAATGGGCTACAGGGGTCGTCTCCCATCTTTATTTTTACTTTCAATTTTAAGGTTCAAGTCAACGGCAGCCTTTCAAGGCAACACATCCAGGAGACAGGTATTCCACAAGGAGGTATCCTTTCAGTCACCATTTTTAACATCAAGATTAATAGTGTCAGGAAGATGATGCCGCCACGCACTTTCTGCAGCTTATACGTGGATGATTTGCGCATTGGTTATAACGGGAAGAGCACGGAAGCTACAGATAAGCGTGAACAAAATGCATCAATTGTCTTTAATAAAGGGGTGTTTACATCCCTTATGTGGGTGTACAGGACTATGGAAGCAGTTTTTCTAGAGCAGCCAGAAGATCATAGTTACAATCACTAAATATTGTACCTCACAAAAGTATCCAGCTAGCACTGGGGGTTTTCCGAATTTCTCCTGCTCAAAGGCTGTATATGGAAGCTGGTGAATCTTCACTTGAATGCAATGGCTACTTATGGATGCAATGTCAAATTATAACATAGGATTCCACATCAACAATAAAATACATTTTAATCAACTCAAAGTGGAGATGCTGCTCAAATTTCGTACAATAACTGGACTGAAAATACATATTTGATTACCCAACCCCATCGATCCATGACTGAAGTAGTGTTACCACCCCCTTCAGGAATATAACCAACGAGCCGTCTTGCCATTAAACTGCTCTTCCTTACCTTACCTTACCACTGGCATCAACAAGGCAGTTTAATCCAGAGAACTGCTGTTCACTGGATATTTTCTCTTTTACGGGTCATTCCCTGTAAACCCTAGGGATGGCTGTGTATGAAAATCCCAGTAGATTAGCAGTTTGCATCTACCACCAACAACTAGGCCAAGTACAAAGTCCCTTACATCAGTTTTCTTCCCCATTCTGATGCGTGGGATAAAAAAAGTTGTTTTGACCAAGTCTACATGACAAAATCTACTTAGTTGATGCGATGCTAATTGACTGATTAGATAAACATCACATAAACAAGCAGTTGAACATTATATATGTATACAATAAAGATTTTACAGTATATTGAGGTAGGCACTCACCTTCATATAAACAAATATCTCTGTATAGATTTTATGGTGATTCAGAACAAACTGAACAATCAAGGAGGGTGAATTTTCAGTGGCTTTTTGGTTCCATCCCCAAATCTCCCTACTATCAGAAGGTTTAAAAGTCCAAGCAAGAAATAGAACTGAACTGTGTTTCGGATTTAAAAAGGAAAATAGTTTGAGAAAAAATAAATAGTCTCAAAAGAACTTAAGGAAAAGAAAGCTGCTTTGAACTTGAAGTCCATGCCTCCAGATTAACCTTAGTCTCATGTTTTATTCACTCAGTGTTCCTATACCCAAGCACAACTTGTGCCATTCATTTAAAGTCACTTGTAAGTTTCAGATAATTTCCCATTGCTGAAGTTTTTTTTTTACTATTGACCAGCAGTAATGCTGCTTTAAAATGTACATGAACTTTATTTCTGACCAAACACTTAAAGAACCTCGAATGTCCCTTAAGCCATAGGCTTGAGCAAGCCTGTGCAACTAGACTCCAGTGCCACTAAAGCATTTCAATCTTCAAGCTAACCTTCCATGTGCCATTGGAATAATAACACACTACTGTAAATGTCTCTTCACGGCATTGTAAAGTTGCCTTAGACCCAACCACACAGTAGCCCCACCTCACCTGGACTTTGAAAGGCAAATACTAGTAGCCATTAGTGGCCCAAACCACAGCTCAATAGTTAACCCATAGTATTTTCATCAGAGATCTATTCTAGTGAAAGCTATTGTCTGGAATAAGTTATAATTCTGACCCTTGTTTTAGCAGCTCAAAACATTTCCATTCTTGCATATAAAAGACATGGCATGTACACTGAGATTCCTAAAATGTCTTCATCTGTTCAGTCATTGTGTGCAAGCTGCAGCCTGAATCCCACACCATGCACTGGTTGTTGAAGACAGACAGATCCTTAATTAGTTGGTCATCATTGTACCCCTGGAAGTTCACTGTCTATAGTTTAGGGCGTAATTCAGTTGGTGTAATTAATCCAACAGAGACATATATCTTATGAAAAGCACACTAAATAATTGTAAGAATATATCTTAATAATTAATGAGTTCACATTTTTCATCATCACTTGTTTCATTATGTTCAAAAATAAAATGTTGGGATATCTGTCCTGGAGCGCACTTTTGTAGGTTAGCATTTGATATAATTAAATATCATAAAAAAAGTTGGCTATTGTGTATATCTCACTGTTGTCTAGAAAAGCTTTATTCAGTACCCTTCATTTAATCTAGAGTATCGATATAAGCACAAGTACAAATAATATTATTAAGATATGTATTAGTGAAGTCAATTTAACTCCACTTAACGCTTAAATCTTAATTAGCTAAAATATACATTTTGCAAAAAGCCACTTGCTATGATATGAGGGTTTTTTTGTAGAGCAGTAGCTTTCAACCCTGCAGTGCTCTCCATTGTCCATTTCTCCATTGTCCTGTCGGTGGATTCATGAACATTAACCGGTGTGAGAGATGTCTTTTGCTTCGAAGTTTTCAGTTTTTCAATTTCTACACCATAGGTTTGACTGTAGATTAGTGGGGTTCAAACACTTTCTAGATGCTATGTAACTTTTCCAACCTGAGGAGCATCAACAGCTCTTTTTGTAAAGTCTTCAGAAATCTCCCTTGTCCGTACCATGACATACTTCCACAAACAAGCATTGTGAAGAGCAGACTCTGACAGATCTTTGCTCTTTAAATACAAATGTGCCCACTTGCACCTGATGTCGCTGACTTAAAGCACCTGACTCTAATTGTGACCATTGTAAATGTTTTTGACTAGTTTCACTGTAACTTTGCTCCGGCCATGAATAGACCATTGATGCAGCATTAAGTAAACAAACCTTGGCTATGAGAACAGCTCAAAACAAATAAAATATTATTATCATTATTATTATTATTAAAGTACAATTTCTACTATTAAAAACTGTTGAAATTCTAGCTTGGTGGCTTTTCAAAGTTCCCCCCTTATTAGCACCATCCTACAGACATATTACTTGCCATAGGATAAAGTTCCTAAGTTTCTGTTTTTTTTTTAAATTGGAGTTGAAGTTGGGAGAATTGATGGTTAACATAACAATGGATATTGTGTTCTTTATTTGAATATTAAGTATCTATTCTAATAGTCCAATTTACACTTAATGGAACATTGCGTGGTTCCTCATTTTCTTTACTCTATCAACCAAATTCAAATTTGAACAAGAAAGCAAAAGAATTAATCTTTTTTTCTCTTGCTAGATGACAGATTCACTGAAGTTGAAGTGCTATTTTCCACAGATATGGTCTGCATGAAGCACCAGCCTGCCTGTTTGCAAGGCCTATCATAGCTTATTAACCCTGATCAGAGCAGGGCACTACACTCCCTCTATCCCGTGGCCTCGACAGAAATCACATTTTAATCGCGTCTGCTCAAATTTATTGCTTTGCTTTAACATGTTATGAAAAGCATATAAAACGATTTGGAAACCATATCGCCCTGTTGCCCATGCAGTTAGTACAGGCTTATGAGAGTTATGGAAACTGGTGTTAACAATGCAATGAGAGTCTTTCTGTTTTCTCCTTATTCACCAGGGTAATAGCATTAATTTGATTAGGGAGAAATTGATTTTGCAGTAGATGCTTAGATGAGAGTGTTCAACCATGAATTCCATTTCTATACTTGAAAATAGTACTATAAACTGTGTAAAGGAAACTGCAGCCTATAACACATTGCATAATTAAACGGTTATGCCTTTCTTAAGTTCATGCTCTAATGAAGGTTTGGCCGATGCACATGTTGTTTTACTTATGTAAATAAAAAAATAATAATATTGAATTAAAAAACTAGTTTGAATTCTTGAATCTATTATTCTACCGGTTCCAAAGGGCTGCATTATTATTATTATTATTATTATTATTATTATTATTATTATTATTATTATTATTATTATTGTTATTATTATTATTATTGTTATTATTATTAAATTACAGTATTGCTGAGATTCAGAGATTTGTAAAAAAACATTGAACTCCTGGCTTTAGTGAAAAAAATACATGATCAGACATACCATACATAGATCAGATTTAGACTTTTTTTTTCACAAATGTCTATGGATACGGAATGTGAAAGGTTTGATTAGGTAAAGCATTTCGTGCTTTTTTCCTCTTCTTGTTCAACTTATTTTGTGAGACCTTTGTCTATTTTGTTTTGCTTTTATGATTAGTCATGTGGACGTAAATAAAAAAGAATATGTTAAAGTCATATATCAACTCTCACCTAAAATTTTCAAAGCAGTACCAAATTAGAAATAGATGGAACTGAGAGGGTTACAGTAGGAAGATCATTCAAACCTTCAATATTTAGTACTGTCCTTTTTATTTGACAATCTGAACCACTATTTGCTCTTTTATGTCCCTTCTATAGACAAACATCAGAACAACTCCTGAATCTGTAACCATTTGTATGTTCTAATCAGGGATAGGAACAGGGATAGCGACAGAGACAACACTAATATAATAATGTGGCATAACAACAGACTTTGGAGTCTTCAATGAGGTCAAACAGCCATACCTTACATCCTGAAAGACAGAAAAGGGGGTTATTCAATAATTAGCCATTGATAATAATTTCACAACCTTTCTCAAACCGCTAGATGGATGGATGAATAAATCTTTACATTAAAAAAAATTAAATCTCACTTGTATGACAAATCAGTGCTGGTTAATTGTAAACTTGTTAATTGCAAGCTGTTGTACTAATACTGTATTGGAGTGTTGGAGCAAATAACAGAATTGTGTATAGTTGCAGACACAGCTAAAATAACAAAAGGTCTTTAGTTGCTGATACAAATAAAAAAACTCTAATGTGTTAGTGAGATTTTTTCCAGTATACATATCGGCACACTAAATCACAGGGACTAACATACTGTGCTATTTGTGGAAGGAGTGGGGTTGGAATGGCAGCTTGACATGGAGGCTGATTCCACACAGTGCATGCTCATAAATCCTGCCATATTTATTGCTTTTATAGACTTGATAGATCCTTAGAAAGCAACAGTCTTTCAGAGATTTATTTTAGTGGTAAAGGTTATGGCCATTTGCGCTCCTCCAGTTTATATAAAGGGTTTCTAGAGCCTGCTAATAAATTGTTACTTTATCCGATTAAATAGTTGTTAATTACTGAAATCAAAAGGATGCCTTAGATTTCACCTCTCCCATCCAGGGTAAGACCCCATAAAGGGACATTTGAGTGTCACATCAAAATTATGAATGTGGCATTTTCAGGATGTGATGTGATAATGAAGCAGTGGGGAGAACTTCATTCCATGACAGATGACATAGTGACCTTTTATATACAGTATATACTGCTCACAAGAATTATGGGATATTTCGAAATGTAATATCCTATAATGCAATATCCCATATTTTTGTGAGCAGTATATATCTATCTTATTTGAGGAAATACTGCTAACCGGTTTATGGAGTACCCCCATCTTTGCAAGTGTTTTGTGTTTTTAAAAGTCTGAGACAGTTACGAATGAAACAATATATATATATATATTATTTTGTAATATAAGTCAAAAAAGGTCCAGATTTACATTTCCTAATGGGACTACCCACATGTATTTGTTTTTGTATGTACAAATGTTTAATTGGAACATTTGCATTAGAAAATCATTTCTGTTGTAATATGTATTCTTCTACAGCTACAGCATATTCAACGAATAGTCACATCAACACAACAATGTTGTGATTAAAATTCATCTCAAAGTTGTCTTACTTAATTAAGATTAGGGCTCTGTGAAACGTAGTCACATCTATAGACAGATGAACCAAAACATTACATACACAGGTACAATAATGAAGAATCAACATGTCAAGGTCATAAATTAGATGGTAAAGAAACAGTGTGTTCTTGTAATCAGAATGTTTTACATTGGTGACATGGCCAGGTAAAAACCAAGTGACTTTGACATGAGCCAAAATACACATCTCATAAAAGTTGGGGGATCCTTCAAAATGAAATATAGACTAATGAAATAATGTTTGTGTTGTGGGGAGTGTATTTAACAAGGTGACTGAGTCAAAGCATTTCCCACATGGCACGATTTGTGGAGAGCTCACAGTCACCAGTGGTGAGTAACTACTGACAAGACAAACCACTGAAAAGTGACAGGGTGTTGGGCAGCAAGGCAACAAAGTCTATCCCTTCTTCCCTGAACTGACAGAAGGACTACTGTGGGAGAAGTCACATAAATGTATAATGCTGTTTACATGGGAAATGTGCCCCAGTCTACAGTGCATCACACTGACCAACAAAAATCACAATGTGGTGAGTGCTGTAACTGGTTTTGGGAGCAATGGTAGGAGAGTGGCTGAGTTGTTACGTTACTTGTATGCTATGTGGAGGGCTGGGTGCATTTTCAGCATTTAGCTAGCAAAGGGACGGCGCCAGGATGCACAATGGAAATAAGACAAGCTGTTGGAGGCTGTGTGATGCTCTGGGCAAAGATCTGCTGATAAATTTTGGCTCATATGAATGTCAAGTCAATACCCCATATAGTGCTTCAGTAGTTCAGGAGTTTTTGTTATGATTGGGATAGGCAGATTCAGGTGCAGCGTGTCGGTGCCCAAACGCGTATTTCTGGCATGAATTAGGGGTATTGTCAATGGTATTGACAGGCTGTGGTAGTGTGACTGGTGAACTGAACCAAAAGCTCTCAAAGTGAGAGCTCCTCCTTTTAATATGTGTTTGCTCTCGCTGCAAAACAAGGAAATATGGCAATGAGCAGGGAATGGTAGCATTTTATCAGACTGTACGTCGGAGAGAAATGAAAGGGGGAAGGAGAAGGAATGGCAAACGACAGAACCATGTGCTGGCTTACTCGGAAAAAGGATATATATATATATAATGTGTGTGTGTGTGTGTGTATATATATGTGTGTTTGTGTGTGTGCGTGTGTGTGTGTGTGTGTGTGTGTGTGTGTGTGTACTAATAAAAAAGGGAAGAACAAAAACAGGATCTACAATTACAGAATTGTGCTTCCTCCAGAACTAGGATCTCTGAGGCTTCACTCAGCGCAGAAAAAGAAAAAGTAAGGATGTGATGCTCCACCCCCTCGCCAGGCAACCGTGGATCACAAGCCGAGAATGAAAACCCTTGGTCAAAATGCCCTCGAAAGGCAAAAAGAGCTTGCTTAGTTAATCAGAATGTAAAGGCATAAGTCTTTCAGTGATCGCTAGGAAATGTAACAAGCTTCTTAATGCATTTTTGGAGAAAAACACATATTGGTAGACATATATCTGCCATGGTAAAACAGAAAAAAAGATATAGGAAATAATTCCTGTGTTTAAAAAAAATCATATTCCCCTACAGTATGTAGTGCGCTGAGCTCATTATTTCACAGTAATTATTCCCCTCACGTAATCAGAAAAAGTCATTTGTCCATGAATATTAATGAGCTAATGCAAACCAGACGACTTTCCCCTTGCCCTCAGGCTAGACAATTTGGACTTCATCAATATGTGGATGCAAGGATTTCTTGAAAAAATGAAAAACTACACTTCAAAGCATGTTGATCAAAGATTCCCTTTGTCTGGATTTTTTGTCAAAGCTCGCTCGCCTATGGATCTCCACGCTCCCACTCTATTTCTCTTTCTATGCTTTCATTGATATATATGAATAAATGATAGCAGTCTGGACTAAAGGCTCGATGACTTTCTCAGAGGCAGAAGGAACACAGCCTCAAGTCATTGGCCCCGCTAAAATAGCTGCACTCAGAAGCAGAGCATAAAAAAAGAGTGGGGAGGGGGTCAAAAGTTTACTACCAATGATTGTTTTTATTCCAGTTAGTCATAGTTTTTATTCCTGTCAACTCACAGTTGCTAGTTTAAGAACTATAGATATTTGCAATATAGCGGTAACTACACTTGATATAGAGGTAATTACAATTAGTGACTGAACCTGCTAAGATTTGAAGATGCCCATTAATGCCACAAAAAGTTATTAAATTAAATGTCCCCTCCCAGTGTCTGCGTGGGTTTACTCTGGGTACTCTGGTTTCCTCCCAGAGTCCAAAGACTTGCGTGTTAGGTTAATTAGTGTCTCTAAAGTGGTCATTAGTGTGTGACTGCATGCATGACTGTGTCTGTGTGTGTGCGTGTGTGTGCCCTACGATGGATTGGCATCCCATCTAGAATTGTTCCTGCCGTTGTGCCCACAGTTGCCGGGTGGGCACCAGCTGGCCCTCAACCCCGTGTGGATTAAGTGGAAGATAGTGAATGAATGAATGAATGAATAGATGTTTAACAAACCCCTGAGAACATATGTATTTGAAATTAGTACATCGCATGTTTTTAAATGTTTCTGCATTAACTAGATGATAATAAAAATAGCTGATATATTAACCATATATATCATATATTATATACACGGTATATAAAAATACATCCCATATATTAACCAGCTTCTTTACCCTGAAAATTAGGATTTGATGACTTAATGCTTAGTGCTGTAGCCTCACAGATGAAGAAATACCTGGTGCATGTTCTCCCTGTATGAGCATGTGTTTTCTCTGGTGTACCTCATCGTCATTCCAGTGACATGCATTAAGCTAATGGGTCTGACAAAACTGACCCAGTGTGAGAGTGTTTGATGAGTGAAATTGCCACCTTCCTCTTTTAATGGATACAACAATTAATGCTAACATGACAGTAAATAAGCATAAATCTAAAAAAAATGCTGAACTTTTGTGGTTTTATGTTATTATAGGGACATTCTGGACTAAAATGGTTTAAATAATGGTTAAGTGCTTTGTAGTGCCTCTAGTCTATTTATCATTTAAAAAGGGACAATCGTCAACCACATATTTGAGGAAGGACTATTTCACTGGCATGGTAGTGACATTGTAGAGTGTGGTGTTAGAAGGAAGCATAGTGTGGCTCTAATTCCTTAGTGTATACCTAAGTATCTTACATAAATAAATGGATATCTTAAAATTAATTTGATTAATTGTAATTTATTGGGTACAGTACATGTGACCAGCCATTTGTAAATTAAAGCTTATCAATAAATCACTAAGGCAGCTAATTTCAAACAATAGCATTGTAAAGCAGGATAAAAAGCAAACTCATTGCTGTAAAGTGGACCCAATTAAAGAACTTATTCTTGCCAGTGAGTGGCTGCATTGTTAAATGAAGTCCATGATGAACCCCAAGATGTCTTCAACATGTTAATCATTTAGCAGACACCAATATCCAGATTGACTTACAGCTCATACAGGCTCAAAAGACACAGCTCATACCATGTGGGGTTAAAGGTCTTGATTAAGGACACAACTGTAGTTTTGTAGTGCTGTGCCATGAACCCTCAATCAACTGGAGTCCAGTTTCTTAATAGCTGTACCACAATGGAAGGAATTGTGTAAATGGCTGCAGGTAACCTGCAATTTGACTAATGTTACTGACAAATGTATTCCAGTCATTTTTTTAGGTTTTGACTATGAAATTCATGGTACTGCAACGATTCTTCAAAATAATAATTGAATCAGTCTAGGTTTTATCTGATGTAAACTTAGATGAAAAGATGTTGAACCAACTAGTAACACCTTATTACTCAGTTTTACAAACCTAGATGGTCAGTTTTATCAGAGATTTTGTGTCACATTGATTAGAAGGCAACTGACTGGATGTGAAAGACTTGAAAAATGTGGTGCTTATATTTGGTCTGGGTAAGAGATACCTCTAGGAAATTTAGAATTTTGACCAAATTTCAGCTTGCGTTCAAACATCATCTGACCTGATTAAACACGCCCAGTCATCCCCAAGACACCACTAGTATAGGAAATAAAAAATGTGATTGCTATAGAAAAAAATCCCAAAAACATAACCTTTAGGTAAAAGTTTTCAGGAGCCAAAATCTTCATTGTCCAGTTTAATGGAATAAAAGTCATTTATAGATAAAGATACATTTCTATATATATATAAGTAATTTATATGATATATCTAGACAGCAGCTTGATATATTTCCTGAGAGTGGGAGGTTGGAAGGAGAAAGTCAAATCCCTGAAAGCTTGGTGTAATTAGTCATCCACAACACGTCAGCTGGAGGATATTTAACCACTCCAGGGACTGTTTAGAACATTTTTTAAAGCTTGGCAAATATATGCAAATCAGGTGTGACATGACTTGCTGGAAGACACATGAAACCCGAACATCCCTTTTCCCTGCTCAAAGTTAAATTTCTGAACTCTGTGTGCTGTCAAGAGAAAATTCAGAAGTGAAGACTCTATAAAAAAAAAGAGTCAAACTTTGCAGTGTGTGCAGAATAAGGAGAAGTCAATACATAAGATAGTCTGGAACGAGGTGGGAGCCATGCCTAGTTCAAGGTCATTGCAGGTTTGAAGGTTAACATTTTGATATGGTATTAATAATGTTGCATTAAATTATCCAACCTTGTGTATCTTTTTTCATGACGGTCATGTTATTATAGTATTATTTTACATACACAAGCCAAGCATTATTTAGGATAAAAGTCAAGCGAAATTAGTTGCCTACAAAAGATCAAATTATGTGAGTTCATAATGTAAGTCATGAACCAAATTTTAAATACAAAACACATTTTTACCTGAGAACATTTTCCTTGACTGAGAACGTATTAATAGCTTTAAAATTCAACTAATTTCAAATACTGTAGCTTTTATCAAAAAGCAGGTTGCTTGCTATGTAGATTTAAACATCCCAGCCAATCACTGCAGCCTGTTTGAAATGAACTGATAGATACAGTAGGAAATATATAGTGTATAACACCTATATCTGTTTCATTTCTTCTTCTGTCATATATTAACACACATCATCAGTTGTATGAAATCATATAACATATGTTGATAAATTACTTAATTTAATTACTTAAATTAACAAAATATAAGTTACTGGGGGACGTTTGTTGTTGTGTGATTTTATTTATCAGGTCTAGCAACGTTCCTATTTTTAAACATATCAGAAATTAATGAGTAATTATCATTACTAATATATTGCACTGGCATAAGTGTTCAGACCCTTTACTTAGTACTTAGTTGAAGCATCTTTGGCAGAAATGACAGCATTCTTGGTTGTTACCATATGGTTTGTACCCCTGGATTTGTGGATTTCTCTGCCGATCTTATTTGCAGATCTTCTCAAGTTCTGTCAGGTGGAATGGGGACTGTTGTGGACAGCCAGTTTTGGATCTCTCCAGAGATGGTTAATTGGGTTCAAGTGAGGGCTCTGCCAGGACCGTTCAAGGAAATTCGCAGAGTTGTCATAAGCCACTCCCACATTGTATTGGCTTTGTGCTAAGGGTCATTGTCTTGTTGGAAGGTGAAGCCCAGTCTGAGGTCCTGTGTGCTCTGGATCTGGAATTCGTTAAGAATATCTCTGTGCTTTGCTCTATTCAGCTTAAACTCAACCCTAACCAGTTTCACTGTCCATGATTTATTTGCAATGTTTCATTTCAGCAGGTCTATCTACGATTTGATTAACATTGATACATACTCACTTACTCTAGAGTTACCAGACCTTTCATAATATAACATTAATAAAATGTCATTGATACTATTTGAGGTTTATAAGTTAGAAGCTCATTAAAATACTATTATTTAGCAAATTACTGTTTTATTAGCACTTAGCAATATAATATTTATTTTCAAAACTCATTCATATACAATTATGTTGCAAACAGCTAAATGAAGAGCCAATTTGAAATGCAAAATGAATGCTCAGTCATTCTTCTTTAAATGTGGACAGTATTTCACATGACAGGTAAATATTTAATTCATGGATTAAATATTTAATTCATGCATATTTAAAATAGACAGTTTGGTGAATTTAGCTCAATTATGTGGATCTCAGTGTACTCAAATATTACTTCGAAAACTGAAAAATGATCAGTCTCTCCCCTTGTTTATGTGTTCACGTGAAATGGAAAACTTTTGTTTTATTTTATGAATTGCTTAAAAATAAAAAAAAATAGTTTTTAGAGAACTTAATTTAGTTTCTGTACATGAAAACGTGATTACTTATACAAATCATAATACATAGAAAACACAGTTACAGAATTCACAGGGACTGTGGTGGCCTATTGGTTAAGGTACTGGGATATGGA
Source organism: Parotocinclus haroldoi (assembly GCA_034779995.1). Classification (NCBI taxonomy): domain Eukaryota; kingdom Metazoa; phylum Chordata; class Actinopteri; order Siluriformes; family Loricariidae; genus Parotocinclus; species Parotocinclus haroldoi. Next base: position 5,327 of record JAUZST010068051.1, on the reverse strand, counting down.
TCAGAAGGTCCAGTGTTCGAATCCCACCTCTGCCTCAGTTTGGTCCCTGAGCAAGGCCCTTAACCCACAAATGCTTGAATTGTAAGACTGTAATAATTGTAAGTCGCTCTGGATAAGGGTGTCTGCTAAATAGCATAAATGTAATGTAAAAAAAAATATTTATATATATATAGTACCTTGTTAATTCAAAAAGTTGTTGATTTGTTTAAGCTATATATGTATATTTATGAAGTAACGTCCAACGTTCTTCTTCAAACAGCTTCATGGAAGTGCTTAATAAAGCAAAGGTACAGTGAAAGTGGAAGCTGAAATTGAGATACTGCAGCAATGTATTGCATAAAATCCTCCCCAGTCATGGAGGTTATATAACCACAGCAAAGCTGTGAACGTGTGTGTGTAGAGCCAGAGAGTAGAACTGGGTCACTGAGAACGTGGTGAACAGATATTCTCGAACTGGAGTCATTGGATGTTGATATAATGCGTCAACATCAACATCACCACAGCACATTTCCTGTAAATTCCCTCATAATATATGTAGGAGTTCATCTTTAAATATCCAGCATTCATCATTCATCCGCCTCTAAGCAGAGCCTGTAAAAGACACACCACCTGACTGGAAGATGTTCATGTATATGGTCTTTTTAGATGGGCTAATTTGGGCAAGTAGAACACATAAGAAAAGCCTCTGAGGGTTTGAGTCCATCATTATTGCACTTTAATCAGTTATAGCCTCACCAATTTCATTCCAGCTAATAAATGAGCCATTTTCAAAGCCTGCTCATGGCACTTAGAGGGTCATTTATGATCAATTTGTCTCACAAATTGTTAATCCAGTTGCTATTGGAATTCAAACTGACTATAGTTTAATAGTGATATGTACATTAGCTCATTTAAACTAAGCATACTCTTCGTATCTACTCTTTCTTACTAGTATTTTATTATTAGGAATATTTTATTAGGCCTTTATTAGGAATATTTTATTAGGCCTTGGACACATGACTTTGAGTGACTGAGCCTGCCTCCTATTTCTGCATTTAGCCTTTCCTTTTCTTGACTTGGGTAAAATAATGAAGTTTGTTTTCTTCTGAGACCTTCAACTAGAATGGTGCCCAACGGTTAAATAATGACATCATCATTAAGCTTGTGTTCTGCTGGTTGTGTTAAATTCTTATAATTCAGAAAGTCAGGAAAACATATAATTACATAGTATTAGTTAACCAGGTGCCCATAAATTGGAACGTATGAACCACAATAATAACTTTTTTTCTTATCTACCCTAGCATTCTAAAGGAATAATTAATGTGCTTACACTAGCATATTGCAGGACAAATACTTAAGGAATTAGGCCTTCTGCATATTATATCTTAGCTGCTAGGTTTATGCTACCTGGGTATGAGCTTTGAGGATGGATTTAATGCAGTATGTCATCACAAAGAGAAATCCTTTAGACATGTATGTGCATAATATCTCTGGATCTCTGGACATTTTGTGGGAATAGGCTTTCCTCTAAAATTAGATGGCACTTGGTAGCAGATTAGCCATTCTATAATCTGGGGATTAGGTCAGCCTGGGATTATTGTAGATTGATAGAAGTGAGTAATGTGAAGGTCTCCAGTACTTTTCATATCTGAAGTAACAAAGGATCCATGGAGTATTCGATTATATTGAAAGTGGAATTGTCACAACAAATATAATGTTTCCTTCATAATGCTCACAGAAATGAGAGGATATTTCACAATGAAATATCACCTAATGAAATATCCACTCATTTTCATGTGCCACAGTAGTGGGTAATAACTGTTGGGCCCTTGACCCTCAATTGCCCAGCTGGTCCCTTAACATCTTAACATTTTCGACAAACACAACAAGTTGGTTTAAAGTTGGACATGGTTCCAGTAATCCATGCCTTTCGTCTGCCTGCACAACGATTTCTTGTGCATCTTTTTAAGTTCCTTCTGGGACGACAGCAATGCAGATCAATTGGATACGGTGTGCAGAATGTGGTCTGAGCACTGACATGCTGACCTCCTACCCCTTTACACTCCACAGCAATGCTGGCAGCACTCACACATCTATTTTCAAAAGCCAAGCTGTGGCTATGACGCTGAGCACATGCACTCAACTTCTTCAGTCGACCATGACAAGGCATGCTCATGAAACCTGTCCAGTTAAACAGGCCATTGTGCTGCACCTCGCTTTCAATGTGTTTGTGATCTTCTTATGGTCTAAGCCATAAGATCAACAATTCATTTTTTTCAGATCCTCAGAGAGTTCTGAGGTGACATGATGAACTTCCAGTGACCAGTATAAGAAAGGGTGAGAGTAAGATTGTTCTCACTTTTGTTGCCAGTGGTTTTAATAGTAATGTCTGTGTGTTGAGGCACATTAAATTCACACTGTTATGCAAGCTGTAGACTGAGGGACGTACTCACTTTTGTGAGATACTGTAATGTGTTACTGAGCAGCCCTACTCATCATAAAAGGTATATACTAAAAAAACAGATAGAAATGCCGGACTGCTGCAAAACTCTGTATGCAGTTATGCTTGAGGCAGATGTGTAAATGATACCCCAGGTCTGATCAGACACTGAGTCTGAGTCAAGAAGGCATAAAAGTGCTTTCCCTGCTGCTCTGGGCTTTCAGCGACATTTTTGTGGTGTGCTTCTTGGTAAAAGATTGTTGACTGATAATCATGCCTGTACAACACACTCAAAGACATTTTACCAGTTGACAGACTTTGGCAACCATATGTCTCCATGCCTCAACATGTATAAAGGCTAGAGGTGGCCTAACAGGGTGCTAGAGCCTCATTTAATTTGTCCATTTTCCCCCGATTACCTTATCCTTTTGCTCTAATAGTGAAATCACTTCCATATATCACCATTATATATTATATGTATCACCAATATAACTTTATATACAAGTTTCATCATTACAGACCATGTCAAAGCTGTGCTCAAAACTAATTAGTGGAGGCTGGCCATAATGTTAAAAAGTGAAGTGGACCTTAAATTGCACATTTGTTGCATAATTGAATATTATATGTTTTATTATTGTTTTTGCTTAGGGTTGTGGGTGTTTAATGCTTATACCTGGAGAAAACATACATAAGCATGCCCCTGTGTCACACTCAGTACATGGAATGAGAAAAGACGCAAGTGCAAATGGTGCTGTGTTAGATGAACGTTGACTGAATGAACAGAGACAAGACACAGGCAAGATAAGGTACTGGGTGTGACCAGAGAAAGGCTAAACTAGCACAAACACTGAAGTAATGCTAAGACAATGATCATACAAAAACAAATGTTAGCATGCTAGCATAGCATGAAGACATGTACTTGAAACAGAAATGTAGAAAGAAAAGTCGGGCATCTTCCGGAATTCAACTTCAATTCTAACTGAAATAACTTAATAGACAAAAAATATGCACCACCTAATGTCAACAATATGTTTTCACAAACTGTCAAAACACCATATTATTTATTGTACTGGGAAATGCTACTGGGCTACTGTAACGTAATAGTGTTTATGGTATTGTCTGTCACAGATTGAATTTCTCTTTTTCATTTAAGTATTACTTTAATAATGCATTGATTAACTTATTGAGGATGGGTGAAATTACATTCCAACGAAGAGGTCCATGCAGTGGAGTACAGATTTTGAATGCAAAGTTCACCTGAGTCGTTACTCTGTGGCTCATTGTAGTGCATATAAGGAGCAACAACACAGTTGCGTTGTATTTCTTTAAAATATACATTTTACTCAGACATTTGGACCTTACATATTTGCTGATTAAAGAAATTGTAAAAAAAAAAAAAATAAAAAATAAAAAAATAATATGTCACTCATTTTCGAAGCTCATTATTTTCCCTTAAGAACAACAGATTTCAGACACGGCTAATCCTTTAATTGCATTCTGGCTCATTGGCTGATTAAACCATTTAGAAGGGTGAATCTAAACTGGGGGATTTTCAGTCCTACAGTGCTGGGTTAATCAATCGTTTTAGTAAAGCTGAAAGGCACATGGCCAATCCATACAGCATTTTTCTTAGTTGTTATATCCTTGGAAAGATTTACACTTGGCAATATGGACAAAAGGCAGGCAGAGAGTTATAAATTGGTGGAGAAGTGGAGGTGACAGTAACCCTCAGACGGTGCGATTAACACTGTGGCGAATGAGTATGCCAGATACCAGGTCTGTGTCCACAGCATGGAACTGGCTTAGAGTGAGATGCTACTCGCCTGTATAGTTTAATATGCTGAGTTGCCTTTCTTAGCACTGCATGCATTGTGTTTGCGTGTGTGTGTGTGTGTGTGTGTGTGTGTGTATGTGTGTGTTTGTGTGTGTGTGTGAGAGAGAGAGAGAGACAGCGAGAGAGAACGAGAGAGAAAGGCTTTGGATGAGCAATGAATTCAGTGGCACTCATACTTGGACACTTTAGAGAGACCGATTGACCTTATGGCATGTATTTGGAACATGGAAGCAAAACAAAAAACCCAGGAAGAAACTGACAAATATGCACACTATACACAGATGGAGTCCAGGATTCAAAACAATGATCTGTGAAGGTGTGAGGTAAGAATTCTGACCAATTGCACCAGTGTCGTATTTAAAATGCTTTATTTTAAAAAGAAACATTCATTTAATTTGGCATTGCATTGTGTGGTAAGGTGTGATCACGCTAGTCAACTGAGCCATATAGATGGCCCAGTGTGAGTACGTCCTAAGGGCGTTATTGAACCCACCTGGTTATGAACATTTACAGAAGTTTGGACTGCACTCTGTATGTTTCACTTTGTCAGAGGCTCCTATGTATCAGTCTACCTCTCAGCACAAATCTTGTTTGCATAACCCTGCTTAACAGACACCGCATTACAGATACCACATTAATACTCCTAGACAATAGTCAATGATCTTTCATTACACACCAATCTTCCCAAGTCATTGTTATAATCTATGTTGTGTTTTGTTGTCACTACTGCGTTTATGTATTATGAGTACACATATTTCGCATTTTTTGCATTATTAAATACTATTATTTTTTTGTAAAACAATTTTCACAGGGAAAAAAATCAAGTTGAGGCACCTTACCAAAATTGCATAATAAAGTATAGTGAACAAGTATGCAATAAAATGTACAGAAATACTTAATATCTGAAATTAGAAAAATAGTTTTATTTTTTCTCAACTTAATTTCATTTGTTAATACAGTCGATTCCGGTTAATGGGAGCACATCGGGACGCGGTCATTTTGGTCCTAATAACCGGCTGGTCCGATTAATCGAACATGCCCTATGTTACAAGACGGGACGTGCTATAATTTATG
>JAUZST010068040.1:0-22188 GCA_034779995.1 Parotocinclus haroldoi | reverse complement strand
CAAGACTGATTTTCTTTTCGGTCAGCAGGTAACTCAAGGTTTCGCACGTATTACATTGCTTACAAAAATAGTGGATATTTCATTTTGTATCGATCAGGTTGATTAGTTCTGTCATTTAAACGTTATTTGATTTCTATAACACAGTCTGTTATTTCCTGTTCTAATTCGAAAGTCCTGTATTATGAAATGTCTTAGATAGGACGCGACAGCCAATAGCGATGTAAATGTTTAAGGTTTAAACGTCAGGGAGAGGGTATACTAAAACGAAAGGGGGGTTTAACTTAAATGGTCTAACTACAAAAAAAACCAAGCAGATGTGAATGCAGTCGAGCATGTATATCAGACAATATAACATTTTATGTTAGTACATTTTGTAAACACAAAAACGATTGCCTTATTAATTGTACAAATCATAATCGCCAAATTGATAAATATACCCCCAGTGAAGCTGTTCTTGGTATTGCCCAGTGCCAGAGTGACTCGTTGTTGCGCTGCTTGTCTTTGTTGTCTTCATCTGGATTTTTGAAAGGAAAATAATTATTGGATTATTATTGTTTGCTTTCTCGTATTTACGACGGTATGTATGTGCTATTTTATTAATGCCACATTTGATTATAATCACATTAAACGGATCTATATGTGTATGAAGCTAGCTAGCCAACAATTGATATTCATTCAGTAGTATAGGCTGCGATTCTAACCGAAGTTTGTGTCTTAATAATGGAAATGTCCTGTATTGGTGGCTCACTGTTTAGTACGTATTGTTTAGTACGTACCGCTCAGTACGTAGACAGCCTTTATTAGCGTTATTATTTTCTTAATATCTTAACTAACCGAAAACAAAGGATTGAATGGCTTTATTATTATTTGCGGTTTATATCTAACAATAATACGGACTTACGTTTAAATAATGTAGTATATTTCGAGTATGTTTTAATTGAACTGGGCCAGGCTAGACAATTCTAGGGTTGTTCCGTTTCAGACATTTTGGATTCGAGTACGATTTAAAAGGTTGGGAATCGATTCAAAGAGTCGATTCGGCTTTGATGATTGTTTTTTCTTGTTGTTGGTTTATGTTAGACTTTTCGATTCCAAAAATTCAAAAACAAAGTATTAAATATGAGTATTACTAAAATATGATCACGCAACATGTATAAGGCATAAAACATAATTTAAAATTTAATTAAAAAATAAATAAAACATTTCCAGACCTTTCGCATGGTCTTTAACCAACAATTGTTTGAATTGCAATTGTATTAGTTGTAAGTCACTCTGGATTTAAAAAATTAAAAATCTAATTTACACATTTAAGGTCATTTACTAAATGCCTAATGTGTATTCCTGGGAAAAAGGTCCAACCCTGAAATTGCAAAAATAAAAAAAGCTTTTTAATGGTCCTAACAACAAACCACTGGTCAGAACATTAGCGGGAAAACATTAAATAAAAAAAAGTATTAACAAAATATGATATAAACATCTAATGTAGATCGTGCAACATGAATAAGATGGATAGATACTTCATTGATCCCGGAGGAAATTTCTCAGCCAGTAGCCAGTACAAAAATACAAAGAGACATGAGGCGTAACACATAAAAATGCATTGTTTCTTTATTACATTTGTTCAGTTTGTTCAGCCTGGTCAGAGTCGCAGAAGTCCTCTGGAGCGTATCTCCTTAATTCCCAATGCCCAAGCTTGTAGTTTGTAATGTGGATGGTACACCTGTCCATTGCAGGTCTGCATAGGTCTGATGTTGCACATCAGTAAATCATTCCAACGTTGTTGGAGAACTTGGCTGACTAGCACAGAACCTGGATCTTAACTCCATCACATGGCATCAGTGCCTAACCTCACAGACTAGTTTGCAGATTAATTGTAAAGCTTCTTACAAGTTACTGTTATAGCAGCAAAGGGGGCTGACCTCCATGCACACCCGTGTATTTTCGGGGGTCCACAATCGTTTCCCTATATAATGTAGATCTGTAATTCCTGACTGTAGCTCAACGATCAGAAAAATATGTGATCAAGGCACTAAAAACTGACTGAAGTCTATGCGGTAATTGCTATTGCTCGAGTAGCACGTCTCTGACGTGGCAGTGTGTGCTGTGCTGATCCAAGTCATTACGCTTGCAATCCGCTTTACGTAAACTGACCTTGTCAGTACACCTAGGAGACAAAAAAAGCTCATTTTTCTCATGTGTGACTTGTAATTATGCTGCTCTAGCCTTTCTTTGTTTCTGAACATGATGCGGCTGGACATCACCACCAGTCTCAACCCAGCAGATATAAGGAGTTTATAATGCGGCTTTTTCGCAAGGTTTTAACCAACTACTGCTTGAATTGTAATATTGTATCAGTTGTATGAGTCGCTCTGGATAAGGTCATTATTTTCTTAATGTACAGTATTGGGCAAAAAAGGTTCAAACCTAAAATATAAAGCTTTTAATGGTCCTAACAACAAATCACTGGACGGAACCTGAGCAGGAATGAAGAAAATGTAGTCCTGAGACCTGTTTATTGCTGCAATCAACATGTGGGTTAAGAGCTTAAAACAGGGTCATATTCACATAAACATCTTATACAGATAATATTTAAACGTTTGACATAAATCTGTGGCTACATCTCTGGAACATTACTGGATATTCAAGCTTCTAATGTATAGATTTGTCTTTTTTGTGTGTGCATTTTTTACTGGTAATCTGCAAAAACAGCCCACTACCCACCAAGCTCAGCGTTCTGATTTAGAGCGTTTAATCTTGAATTATTTAAAGTCAACCATGCAGCAGACAAGGTAATGATAGAGCTTAGCGATAGTTTTGGCTATCCTTTTACAACCGTATAACCTTCTGGATGTCAACTGCTCACAAAAAATAGAGTATGTTTCATTTTGAAATACAATCGAATCCGTTTAATCGGACCACATCGGGACGCGATGGTTTTGGTCCTAAGAACCAGCTGGTCCGATCAAACGCACATGCCTCATGTTACAAGACTGGACATATATATAACATATGAAATGTTTATAAAACCTTTATTGTGTGATTTACACGTATAACGAACGTACAAACAAGAACTGCTGTTGCTTACCAACTTTGAGGTTTTTTTTCGAAACGATCTACAACACAATGTATAGATACTCAGCATGTGAAGCTTAATACTGTAAAAAACAAGTTCTTACTAAATTCCAGTCAACGTTTGAAGAACTTATCCAGTGTGTTATGATCCGCTTTAGCAGTGGCTAAGTGACTTTTGGCTTCTTTTTTTTGTAGTAAATGCAAATGTTAGGCAAAGACCTGTAGGTGGCAGTAGAGGGCTGGGGAGAAACTCTGGAAAAACGAAGAGATATTACATACTGTACACGTTTTTGGTTCAATTAAGTCGAATTTTGGACCAAATAATCGGAATGACATTACACGTATATAATGGGATTTGATTCTGTACTTTAGGATTTGGTCCGAATAAGTGGCTAGTCCCATTAACTGGAATCGACTGTATTAAGCAAAATATAAATGCACATGATGTAATATTGACTTTGCTGGCTGCACATAATCAAGAGGGAATGAGATCACTTGAAGAAACACTCATTTACTACACAGGCAATGCAATATCACCTATTAAACCTTTAATAGGTAAATCCAGTCCACTGTTGGGACTGAGGTAGCCTAGCGGTTAAGGTACGTGACTCTGGTACAGGGTTCAAATCCCACCTCTGTCAAGCTGCCACAGTTGGGACCCTTAACCCACAACTGCTTGGATTGTAAGATTGTATAAGTCGCTCTGGATAAGGGTGTCTGCTAAATGGTGTAAATGTATTTGATCTAACAAGCAAGCGGACACGCACACACGCACACGCACACGCACTGCCTCTCTGAGGTCATGGCTGTGATCATTATAAATCATTACCGCTTCATCAGTAATGTGCTCTATAGGCTCCAGAGTAACTGTTTAGTTGAATAAGGAACACTCAGAACATGACTGAAATCGACCACGTCCTCATCCCGAACATGCGTCAGCAGCAGCTTCGTAAATTTATGAATTGCACAGACATGTTTAGGCTCTGCACACACATGAAATGAATTCTGTATTAAAGTTAGTAAAAGCGCCGTGCTGTTTGTGTGTGGATTTGTTTGTACCCCTCCCTTGCAAAATGGTTAAACGAGATGGATTACCGGTCACGCCCAATCACGCTAAATCCTGGACGATTTCGGTCAGTGCATCTCTAGCAGTTACAGATACATGAATGATGGTCTTGCCTTCTTAATCTCCAAATCCTGTCTCTGCTCATTGATCTGCAGTGCTGATTGGCTGTTAAGGTGACCAGCTGTTCTCAGCCATTAGAGCCAAACAACTGTTGATCGGATGGACGTTACACCAGTATCTGGTCTCATGTGAGATCTCGGGCTGACACGATGTCACATTTTTTTGTTGTTGTTGCCGTTGTTGTTGAAGGCCAGTAATCGTGGAGATTCCTCATTTCGGTTCAATGCGTGAGAAGGAGCGCGAGCTGATTGTGCTGCGCAGTGACAACGGCGACACGTGGAAGGAACATCACTTCGAGTGTAGCGGAGAAGAACTACTCGCACTGCTCAGTGGCATGGATGAAGGTAAATAACTGGAACGAAGTGCGGTGCCGCTTGACTTTAATCGTTAGCCGGCGGCCACTAACCTACACGAGCCACATTTCGGGTTGCCCGTTGAAGGCTGGTACGCCTTTCGGAGCTCACTGTGTTTGCTGGCCCTTTCTAGAATTGGACAGTCCTGCTGAGCTGGAGAAGAAGCGAATCTGCCGAATCGTTACCAAAGACTTTCCGCGCTACTTTGCGGTTGTGTCGCGCATTAAGCAGGAGAGCGATCACATGGGCCCAGAGGGAGGAGTGCTGACCAGTGAGTCTGTTCCCATAGTGAGGGCCGCCTTTCCCCCTGGAGCGCTCACTAAAAAGATCCGTGTCGGCCTACAGGTACGGACCCACTGTACATTTTATGTGTACGTTTACTGTCGGCGTGGAATGTTTTGAAAAGCACAGCAAGTCCCCTAGATGTGAACCTTCGACTGACGAGCTGTCAAAAATGTAAAGTGCATGGGGAGTACATCGAAAATGATTTCAATGCACGGGTACCTCGGGCGTCATCGTTAATTCGGCCCAGGCGGCTTGCTTAGAACCGAAGACGGGTACCATGAAAACGTTTCCCATAATGAATAATGCAAAATGACTGAATCCATTGCAGACCTTCCGAAATTCAACCTGCATGAGGTATTATATGCATTAATGGAGAGATGTTGTACAGGTGCTCCCTGATTTACGATGGAGAAACATTTTAGACAAATCAATCATTCAGGAACGAAGGAGTTTAACGAGTGTTTGGCAGAGATAGTTTTCTAGCGGAGATATGACAATGCTATGAGAAGTAAGTTCTGTGTTGTGGAGGATTCATTCAGGGCTCCTGTTTTGCTTTCGGTCGGTCGGTCCTTGTAAACATTTAGGACCCATGGAGACTTATTTGCACTAATAATACTGTACTGTGGATGTGAAAATAAAGAACACACGATAAAAATAGCGAACCTGAATCCCTAAATTGTGACTCCACCGCTGGAAGGTTTTGCTCACAGCAAGAAGGTCCTGGGTGGGGCGGCCTGGGTCCTGTCTGGGTGGAGTCTGCATGTCCTCCTTGTGTCTGCGCAGGTTTACTCCGGGTACTCGGGTTTCCTCCCACAGTCCAAATGTGCGTTAGGTTAACTGAGTACTCTAAATTGGCATTGACTGTGTGTGTGTGTGTGTGTGTGTGTGTGTGTGTGTGTGTGTGTATTAGTCTGAGTGACTAGTCTTGGGATGAACTTGCGTATGGATATAACCTTGTGTGTGCCGCTGAGATGGCCACTGATGCCGATAGCGACATTAAGGAAGCTAAATAATCTAATAATAATGTGATTTGATGAGTCCAGTCCCTTACCTGCTAGGCTACAACAGTCCATAATAATATTAATAATAATAATGCATCATGCATCATGAATCGTGAATCAAGTTTTAGCTGAAATGAGTCGTGCAGCTCGATTCTTTTTGCAAGTGCCCCAAGTACCGAGCGAAGGACACATCTTTATAGCCAAAATGCATAGCGAACGGAATTGATCAGGTTCTGAGAGGGTCGAGAACCGAGGTAACTAAATATGGCTATATTAAAAACAAAAAAAATAATTTCAAGTTGGATGACAGAACAGGAAGTTACTTAAGATCTCTAGGGCTTAACGGAGGCGAGAAGAACGTTGTAGTTTACTCAGTCCCAGCCACTATTCGGGCTTCGATAGAAGAAGCGGTCGTGTTGCCGACTGTCACGCTCGGGCAAAAAATTGCGAGATGAAAGCTAGAAGGCAGAGAGCCGAGCTTTATTTAAAAAAGGGAAAAGCACCGGAGAACCGAGTATAATAACAAAAATAAAAGCTGGACATACGAAGTCCGCAAACATGCATCTAAAATGGACTAGCAAACAGGAACGCTATGGTGCCGCACATGACAATACGCACAAAGGAAATGCAGGGTTCAAATGATCAAAGTAATGAGGCAGAAATGAAACAGCCGAACCAAATCACGCAAGTCATAACGTGAACGAAGGTGATGCAATACACGGGGATGATACGAAGGGAGCGATGGAGGCCGAGAAGTGTAGGACCGTGGTCATGACACAGACCGTTTACAGTACATGCCTCCTTTTTGTGGAATTATTGTGCTAATTCTAACCCAGAGTGTCTGGTATTGTGATTAAAAGCAGTGATGATTTCTATAAAAAAAAAGTAGCGCGCCATAACGATGGACACTAAAATGAAAGATCAGGTGTTGGAGGCTCACAAGCTGGATGCTTATGCTAAACATGTTGGTCTTCGAACAGAACGGTCCACAGTGTATCTTGTAAAGTTTATCAGATGCTGCGCAAACCAGTCCAATCACCGCATCAGATCCAGACTCAGACGACAGGAGAGCGGAGTGGGTACATTTTTTTTGTTGTTGTTGGCAACGTCCCAGTTACAGTCAGCAAAACTTTTTTTTTTTTATTGCCGATTTATTTATTTGATTTATTAAACGGTATAAAATGGCAGCTTAAAATTGCAGTGAATTCTTCATAGATAAATAATAAAATAATAAAAAGAGATCACTGGAAAATGATCAGTTTCTCTGGTTTAACTATTTGTAGTTCATGTATTTGTTTGAGTGATACGAAACTTCTTATTTTAGAAACGACACACACCCGGCCTACCTCGCGTTCAAATTCACATTCACATTTTTACAGTTTTAAAAGGCCAATCCCAAATTGAGCAAGCCTAGGGTTTGAACATCACCTCGGAGAGAAAAGAGGAAAAAAATAGTTTTTGCAGTAAATGTTTCATTATGCTGCCCTTGTTATGTTCTTATCCCTTTAATGCCCTTTTTATTTTCCTTTCCTTCTCCTAGGCACAGCCAGTACCGGAGGAGATCGTGCGCAGTGTAATCGGTAACCGGGCCTCATTCAGCCCAATCGTTACAGTAGAACCGCGGAGAAGAAAGTTTCATAAACCCATCACCATGACAATACCTGTCCCACCCAAAACAAAGGAGACGGCAGCTAAGGGACGTAAGGGAGACCACGCTCCCAGCCTGAGACTCCTCTGCAGTATCACAGGTACCACAAGAGGGAATTGTACTACTAATAAAACGTTTTATAGGATACCTTTCATACACGTAGCAGCTCGAAGTGCTTTTCAGTGCCGAGTCCAATCGAAAACTTTGAAGCCTGGACCATTTGGTCCATGGTCCAGTACCTCAACCACACACACCACCACAGTCCCTTTCATGGGCTTTAGATTACTACTCTGTATCTCTGTTCCTTTATGGGTTGTCAACACACAACAAGATGATTGCTTCCACCACTGACATCACATTTCAAGCATTCTCAGTAAAGGCTTTACAATATCGCTAGCTAGGGGTGGGCGATACGGTCCTAAAATAATATCAAAATATTTTAGGGTACTTTTGTGATTAACGATATTTGGCAATATATTTCAACAGCACAGATTGTATACTTTAAAATACCTGACCCAGCGGCATTTTGGACTCTCCCTGCACTCAGCTACGTGCCCCTGCATTTGGTGGTGAAACAGATTAGATTTGTTGCCACAGACCTTTTGTGTAGCTTACGTATCACTGTAGTCTCAGATTTGGTACCGAACCCACCTCCACATTACCGAAATCGCTCCCTTTTTTGGGACAAACTCCTCCACAGCAGAACCACTTTCCGCCAGATCTGTTGCTCTGCCTGTGAGTCACGTAATGTAAGTACTCCATACTCTGCGTAAGTAATGTCATTACGTCATAACGTAAAGACGTCGGAATGTCACGATATGGATGCTTTATATCGTCTAAAATTGTACAGGTATTATCGCGAACGATACGACACGGCACAGCCCTAATTCAAACGCCATAAACACAAAAGCAGTGTGAGGAAAAGCATTATTACGCCAACGAGGCTTACAGTCTGAATTTCGGTCAAAGTCCCGTTTCACAGACTGTTATGTGTTCCCAGTTGTGGCCTCACTATCTACAATTCATGACTGAAATCAAGATCCATCAGACCAGACCTTTTTTTTTTTCTTTTTTTTTCCTGAGTACCACTTCTTTAAATTGTAACTCTAACTAAATTCAATTTCTCAGTGTTTTAAATCCATCCGGCTGTTACATGTATTCCGTTACTCCCCAACTTTAATGACTGGTAATACTTGGCTATATATTTTGCAGTGGGATCGCATTTTATGCCTGCCATAATAAATGGAAGTCATAAAATATAAGGCTGAAAGGTCTGCTTATGTCTAATCAGATTTTGTACTTCCATATCAGACGTTTTCTGGTGCAGTGGCAAGCGCAAGGGGGGGAAAAAAAAGAATTCACTGGAGTTGAGAATGCCCCACAAAAACCCCAAAAGGAAGGCAGAGATCTGGCTTTCTGCTCTTGTTGACCCTTACACAGAAAATACTGCCTGCCAAGATGTTTTTTTTTTTTTTTTTTTTTTTTAAAAACCTGGGTAATTGCAGAGCAGCGGTAGTTTAAACTAGGTACTGCCAGGCCTTTTTACTCTTCATTAAGCTTGAAGAACTTGGACTATATTTTTATAACTTGGGGTTACTTTTATTTTTGGAGTCCTAGCGCTAAATGACTTTCTCCCATTTCTGTTGGATGACAGATAGCCTTTTATAGCCAAAAGTTTGCGGACATGCAAAAAATACATCCAAAACATGGATATTGCTATAAAGTTCGTCTCCCTTTGCCGCCACAACGGCCTTCATTCTTCTCAAAGACTTAACATTAGATTTTGGAACGTAAGTTTGAGGTTAGGACAATAAGCCCTGGCTCACATTTGATGGAGTTTAAGTCAGGGCTCGGTGCAAGGCAGCCAAGTTCTTTGTGAATGAAATCAAGTCATTTCCTTACGATTGATTGAGGAAGTTGTCAGAATGTCAGAATGAGAGTCAGCGAGGTGTGCAGTACAACCAATTCTGCTGCCACTGACAGTGAAAATGTCATGTTTTGTAACCTGAACCTGTTGGTAGTGAGTTGTGGCTGGAATGATAGATCATCAATTAGAAGGTGTGTCCAAATACTTTTTGCTCAATTGGAGCATTTACTTGAAAAGAATTGATTTTTTTTTTTTTTTTTTAACCTGGAAAATGAAATAAAGATACAAACAAATCAAAGTTTACTCGTGCGTTAAGATGGCTGGTACATACCGTCCCACTGTAATTTAACGAATGGTGATGTAATTGTGATTTAATTAATGTGCAATGTAATGACTCCTAAGTGTATGGCAAACAAAAAACTTGTAGAGACAGGTTTTTGTAGCAGCTTTCTGCATCTTGCAGTTAAACTGCTGCCACCTTAAGACTTACGGCTAGTAGCTGTTTGTTTAGTTAAACCAGGCTGTTTAAGTAAAGAAAACTAGTAGCTAAAACATCGTTTGCTAGAGTGATGCACTGGTAGTTCAGTAACCCACCACCTGGGGTCCCACGTTCACGAAAGGATCGGTGTCACTGAGGATAGATTGGTCATGTTTAACGGAGGGGAGATCAGGTAGGGTGTTATTGCCCAATGCACGGACTGACAAACTCTTGTCCAGACCTGCACTTGGGAGTACTTGGATTTGTTGCCGACCCCTGTGATCCTAACCTGGACGCGGGTATAATGAAATACTGCTGTGATACTGTAGCATTAGCGGAAAGTCCAAAAACTTTCAGAGAAAAGGCTAAATGCAGTACATGTGAAAAGCTGAACCGTTATAAAGCATGTTTCGCCTCTAAAATGGCAAAGCATCTGAAACCCCAGCATGAAATGCTTCAGCAGTGTTTGACCAAATGCCAAGTGCTGCTGTTAGCAACAATTTCTTTCGGTTACTATTATTGATAAGTATTCTGTACTTCTAAAATGATGATCCAAAATGGAAAGGAGACATTTTTACGTGAACTTTTCTTCCGATTTCAACCTACTTTACTTCTGTTCGTAACTGAGCAGTGGAACTACTTATGATGAGTAAAAACTGAGAGAATTGTGATCTTCTTGGGTTGTTTTAGAACATTAAGCCTGTTTGAGTGTTTGGCTTAGAAAAAAAGTGATCCCTCGCACCATTTTTGTCATCATTTTTAAAATCGAAAATTGGAATTGATCAAATGCAAGCAATACCCTACACAAAACCAGTCATAATAATCATATTAAAATTGGTATTCGTGTCAGCAGTTGTGCAACGGAAACGGATCGGAACTGAAAAACTGTGGATCAATGGTCAAACAGTTAAATGTCACTGCAAAAAAAAGAAAAAAAAAAAAGAAAAAAAAAGTTCAACGAAGCTCCAGTGGTCGAAAATGAATGCCACTTGATCTCCTACTGAAATAATGACTGCATAGATTCCTTTATAAGCACTGGGCATTTCTCTCTGCTTGACAGAACAGTTTGCTACGATGTAAGAATGTCGATGGAGAGATTTGAGAGCCTCGGGTTTGAATGTAGTCTTGTTTTAGGGTGACGGTGGAACGAGCAGTATTGAGCTCTCCTGTAGGGCTGAGATTGCCGTTTAGGAAGAGATGTCAAGTACAGTTAACACCCAGTTAAACGGGAAGCTGAATGGATCTCACGAGAACAGCACGGCTCTCTTTCAAAGCCAACTACAGTCATTTCCTGCTCCCAGTCCTTCCTGTGTCAGGCAGACAGTTGCCCGGTTAGGCCTGCCCATTTGGCAGCTGCTGCGCCGTAACGGGTTTCCTGTGCCCCCTCTCCTCCTTTCCTCCTCCAATCCCAGTGGTATTAGGGCCCATTATATGCGATTAGAATTCGTCTGCACCAGGCTAGGCTGGCGCACACTGATTCTTGTGTGAATGTAAATCGCTGGCTTGCTTGTGGATCGTTGTCTAGACTTCTTTTAAAGAGATTTTTAATGGCACTGTTGCACCTTGTAAACAGTTTGCTCGGTATCTGTAGGGAAGCCCGGATGGGCTGCTTTCTCCGGTCGTGCTTTTAGCGCAGGTTCCAAACCACTTGCCCGCGTGATTCCCGTTTCTCGGTATCTGAGTAATCTGATTTTAGGCTGTAACATGCAAGCCTGTCGTGATATACATAAACACATCTTTGCTCATGGCTTTGTGTCTTTGTGTTTCTTGGAAGAAACAGGCAACAAGTGATCTGGGTCAAGGACCATGGATGGACAAGGGCTGCATCGGAGAGGGGAGTCACTCCTTTAACAGCCGTCATCTTGACAACTGACCCTGCATTCCGTACCTCTTCTAGAGAGGTGAGCTACACAACCCAACTCAACCCAATTCACCCAATTCGTCATTTAGAAGATGCCCTTAGCCAGAGTGTGGCTTAAGGTTGTCTGCTAGGGTGACCAAGAGCCCAAGAGGAGCAGCTTGACAGCTGGGCAGTGTTGGTGTTAAGGTAGTCTTTGTCAGCGAGGGCTAATGTCCGTGAGACAACAATGAATTACTTAATCCCGTAGTGTACATAATACAGGTAGACATAAATAGCCACCACCCCCTAGTCTGTCTCACCCATGCAAAGCCCTCACCCGAACCTTCTGGTCCATGGTCCAGACATTAATGACATTAGTGTCACCATAGGCCCACTGAAGCCGAAGGAAAGTTCCCACAATGATTGCAAGCCAAAAGGGGCAGAGCTGGGATTTATACTTCTCTTCTTCTCATAGTCCGGTACATTACCACATCATGGAATGTCCCCACAATGATACAAAGACAAATTTGGGTGTGTAAGCTTCTAGCACCCTCTGAACCCTGAACATTTTGGTCCATACTCCCATCTCCATTCCTGTCAATAGGAAAAACAAGCATTGCTGTGTACATTTATGGAGCAGCACACAGCTGACGCAATATTACAAGAGTCTTGGTCAGTCTTGGCAGAGCTTAGTACCGTAGTCTAGTACCTTAACCATAGTGACACCACAGTCCTAAATTACCACTAAATTAAAGTCTAGAAAGAAAAAAAAAAAACGTGCATGTACATTTATAGCATTTAACATCTGATACAGTATTACTAAATACAGACCTAGCATTTGTGGGTCAAGGGCCTTGCTCAAGGGCTTAGAAAGGCCAGAGGCATGTTTTTAACTCTGAACTTTCTGGTCCATAGTCCCCTCCCTTAACCACCATGTCCATCCTCTAATGTCAGTGGAATCCACAATGATAGAAAGACAAAGCATTTGACTTGCACCTTGGAACCTTGAACCCGAACCCAGTACCTTTACGACCGAGTCACAATAGTACCACAATAGAAAGACAAACTCTGGTGTATATTTAGAGCATTTGACAGAGAAACGGTTATCCAGAGAAACATACAATTTGATACAGTATGTAATAGAAAACAGAATGATTGTAGATTAAGGGCCTTGCTCAAGGACCCAAAAGGGGCAGCTTGGCAGAAGTGCTATTTGAACCCTAAACCTTGTAGTTCATGGTACAAAAACATGACCACTTAAATGGATAGAAAAACAAACTTGCTCAGCGTGTGTACATTTATAGCCTTGAACGGACATCCTTTACAAGAGCAGCATACGACTGATTGGCTATTACAAGATACAAACCAAGCAACTGTGTTAATGACCTTGCTCAAGGACCCAACAGGGTCAGAGCTAGGACTTGAACCCAGAGATGAGGACTCGAGTGAGCGACTCGCACTTAAGTCGCCTAGAAAAAGACTTCAGACTTGAAACTCGTCCCTAATGACTCTCGACTCGCACTCGTCCAAAATGACTCATTAAGAGTCAGTCCGTTATCCAGGCACTGTGCGTGAAAAGTTATAGAAAAATACTTTCTTTGTGTGTAAATGTTGCCTTTTTTTGCGTTTCGGCTTCAGGGAATTTCAAATGATTGGATATAACCCAAGGGTGGCGACATGTAAAGAAGCTACTGACACCTCTACATAAGTCTTAAGTTATAAAGCAAGTTGTACTATAATGTAACCAGCAGTTGGTGTTCACTTTACGAAACGAAAACGATATCACTTCTATTTTGCTGTTTTCAAATGTTTAAAAGAGCTCAAGGACAAAGAAATTGTCTTTTTTAAAGTAAAATATGCATAGAATTAAAAAAAAAAAAACGAAGCATTGTATCAGGCGACGTAGAAGAAATGACGGGAGTCGCACGCAGAGTTCCAGAGACGGGCTTTAATATAAAATCGGTACGCAGAAATCGGAAACCAAAACGGTCCAGGGTCGAAATACCAAACACGGCGAACAGGATCCAAAAGGGCGAGGCGAAGGCGAAAATCGAGGGACGGAAAACGAGTCGGCAGCAGTAAGTAAACGCAATAACACATGAGCTAGAAAGAAACGCTTAGAACTCCGGTAGGACCGAGAGACTTAGCGAGGAAGGAGTGTGGACGAGGAGAATAAGTAGGGTGTGAAATGAGGAGTGAAATGTGGTACAGTTGTGTGTGATTAATATGAGGGTGATGGTGATCGTGTGCGGGTGTGGTCCGCCGAGCAGAGCGTGGGTGTGATACATTGGAGTTAAAAATGCAGTTGTGTTTTTACACAAAGTAAATCTGTTATGTTTTTATATATATATATATATGTGTGTGTGTATTTTTAATCATACACTTTAATATGTTGCATTGACTTGAGCCTTGACTTAGACTCTAGCCAAAAGACTCGTGACTTGACTTGGACTTGTATTTTGCTACTTATGAACATCTCTGTTTGTATGTGAAGCATTAGTTTCTGGTCTGAGCAGGAATGATTACTCATAGATCATTGAGTACTTTACAGTGTTGAGCCATATGCTTTCATATACAAGTGTCTGGCAATGACTGAATGTAATATACAGTAAATGTTTTGTTTTCTCTTCTCTTTAAGCATTATTGAGAATTTAGTGCTGGTATGTGGGCACAGGACAGTCAAGCAGTAATTGCAGGGGTGTCAAGCATTCTTGTGCACATAATTTTTTCCACAAACATTTATTCTTTATTTTTCAATTAGACTAAATTTACATAGAAAATAGCAGTGGTTTACATAACATCAAGTTTCCTTAATTATGCCTCCCCCCTTCCCGTCACACACACACACTTTTTCTGCCACTTGACATAAGCATAATGGCAAAGCCATGTCTGCATTTTGTTTACTTTTTGACTTGTTCTCTGTTCATCAAAGAGGAAGCCATGTAGTGTGTATAAAAAAAATCAAGTATGGCGCTCTGTACGCCTAAATCAAAACTAAAAGTTAACATGATGGTATATTGCATTCACTGTTCCCTTATATCGACACTGCATCTTAAAAAAATATCCATGGTTCTCCTTACATTCATAGGTGCCACTTAAAACGCCACTGTGTAAAAAAGCCTCATGTTAACCATGTTCCGAAGTGTTGTCGATTTGTCCAGGCTCACATTCATCTAAGATGGACCATCACATAGTAGAAACTTGTATTATGATCAGTAAAAGTAGTAGATTAGTGTCAGTTCTACAGATGTTATTTGGATGAAATAGAAGCATGTGCTTCGAAACAAAGATGACCAAGACCTTCCAGACTGTTATAATCCACAAGTCGAAAAGCCAGGGTTTGATATGGTAAAGGTAGTTTACACTTCACAATGGCAGCATTAATGCAGAAAAGTACCTTGACATTTAAAGCAACATATGCTACCTTCAAGATAATATCTTTTCCAGGGATTTCCATGCTTATTTCAAAAAGATAACCAACGTAGAAGAAGAGGGTGCTGGTACTGAACTGGCCTGCCTGCAATTTTTACCTGTCCCCAAAAGCGTGGAGACTGTTGACACACAGAATGAGTCAACGACCAAACAGTTCTGTTTACATCTTAAGATGTGTTTGCAGGAAAAATGGAACAAAATAACACCTAAAATACTTAATTTATTCATTTCTTGTTATACTCCAAAACATCTTTTAAATGTTGGCAACATTACAAAGTGGTAAATGCTTTAACTTTCAAACTACTTTTTTGGAAAGTGTTGCAGTCCTGATATACTGTACAGGAATAGATGGTTATTAACAAATGAAATTTGTTCCATACATTTATGGTATTTAGCAGACGCCCTTTTTCAGAGCGACATACAACTCATAAGCAATGGTGGGTTAAGGGTCTTGCTTAAGAACCCAACTGTGGCAGTTTGGCACAGGTGGGATTTGAACCCTGGACCATCAGGTCCAGAGTCCATTACCTTAACTGCTAGGGTCTCGGTCCCCATACCGTCCCAAATCTTTTGGCATGGGGTTGTACAAGAACGCAAATACAGTATTTGATTATAGTTATAGTCATCTTCAAAATTTGAGGACTGTATGGAACACTGATATCATTTTACTTAAAGGATTTATTTCCAGATTAAACATGTCCATAGTTGCACTTGATGCTGTCTTATGCTGTCTCTCACCATATTTATTTTTATTACAGATCACTCACCTAATCACCCTTTCTCTGATATTGCTCACTGGAGGTGTTTTATTCTTCTAACTAGTCCCCATGGTTAGCCTCTAAATTATTAGGCATTACAATGTCTTGCTTTCTTTTTCAAAACAAATGTTACACCTTTAGCTGTATAATCACAACAACTGATCTCTAGTTTAAATGACTAGTCACATGTCTAATCTCTTTCACCTGCTCTTCCTCTTCCACATTTCAGCTAAACATTTTTTACTTTGCTGTTTTAAATCTTGACATTTGCAGCAGCTAAGCACAAAGTGATCTTCCGGTCTTTTCTCTTTCAGAATCCTGCCCCCCACCAGCAGCAGCTTCCTTTTGAAGAATCTGGTTCCAGGAGCAGACTACAACTTGTGTGTCCTTGCCATTTTCGATGAAACAGTCACTTCCATGGCTGCCACAAAGGTTCTGGGCTGTGCTCAGTTCAGCACTAAGGATAATTACCCAGACTGTCGTTCACTGCAGGCTCATTTTCTCGGAGGAACCTTAACCATCCTGGTTGGAGGAGTTGTTGTGGTCTCGCTGTTGGTGTTCACGGTGGCGCTTATGGTGCGTCACAGGGTGTGCACCAACCAAGGGGGCCATCATAACCCTGGAGGTGAGGTTGGATGTCAGGAATCAGACTCTGCAGCGCCGGCTAAAGGAGCTGCTGTTTTTCAAATGCAGGGCAACGGAAGTGGTGACTTCATGATGGTGGTCTTACCCAATGGGCTGCTTCAGAGACAGAAAAGGCTAGTAACAGAGGCAGAGCCATCACCAATGCCACCTTTCAGTCAGAAACCCGAAACCCTCCCTAAACCCAAAGTGAATATGGAGCAGCTAAAGACAGGGGTGGGGTTGCAGAAAGCACTTCCACCGTACACACCGGAGACTGAGCGGATGCCAATGTACTACACACCATCTACACTGCCACGGCAATCACATCAATCAGGGATGAGAACGGCTCCACTCCATTCTACAAACAGGGATATTGTGAAACGGGCTAGTTTAAGCTTACCTCACAACGACATTGATTTCAGTGATAGGCGATTCAGCACAGGAGGGACGGCTGTAGTTAGACGAGGAGGAACAGATGGTCAGGGTCAACAAGACGAGCCCAGCCCAAGGCAAAAACGGAGCTCCTCATTCGATATGGGCAATATGACTGCTACGACCTGCTATAGTTATGCCAGGCGCCTGGGTGTCATTTGGAGCAACCGAAGCCAGTCGCTGCATGGAATGCTAGTCCAGTGCGCCTCCATGAATAGCATCTCGACCAGCAGCAGCGATTGCCATGCGCGTGGCGCTATCCATGCCTCCAGCACTAACTCCGCAGGGTCAGGCACAGTCAGAAAACACGAGCAAGACAGAGTCAAAGGCAAGGTCAAAATAAAGCGAGATAAAAGAGAAGAACTGGAGGAGAGTGTGGTGTAGATGAAAGGTAAGGCGCACTGTGGTCGAACAAAAAGAATTCCAAAGAGGGACCAAGAGCAAGTTAAGCGCAAAGGGGCAGTAAAGTGCAAGATAAGGTGTGATACTTGAGGGTAGGGGGCAGCGAGTAAAAACCTGAGTGCAAGTTTAAGTGGAGAACTTAAAAAGTCTCATAGAAACAACAAATCTAAAAGCAAGGACGCAGAAGTGAGTTGGAAAGAGCAGAGTCGAGAATCAGCAAAATGTCTAAATGACTACAAAGCAAACATATTGGTAGATGTAAATCCTTATACTGAGGGACTTGGATCAGAGTGGATTCTGAATCAACACAGAAAATGCAATCGCCCTAGCCTGCCTTCTGTAATTTTGAACTGTCTAGCTAAATAAGGGCAGTCTACACGGCCTATTTCAGGACAGAACAAAGGAAATAACCCAGCAGTTTGATGGTATTCTTGGAATGGGCAATTAGGCCATCCTGCTACTGGAGGTTTAGAGAATGGGGCATGACTGGAGATGCAGGACTGAGTCATGCCTGATCAATCAGATTTGATCGGGAGAGCTGCATTTTCAGCAGCGATCGTGAATTAGGAACGGGCGTGATATGCAGCCCTTGGATGAGCATAAAAGGATTTGGGACAGATTTTAGTTCAGAGACGAATAAACGCTCAGTGACTAAGGACTTGATACTGTGTGTGTGTTCGTATATACTGTATGTACGTGTGTGTGTGTATACAGAGCCATCAGCGTGCGCATCGAACGGGAAGAACTCTTCTTTTGTCTGCTTCTGTGACGTCTCCAGATGCTCTGCGTAACTAACATTTGAGACTGATGCATTACCGTGGCCAGGGTAAACACATACCACAGGTCACCGACAAAAACATAGAACAATTATATCGAAAATAGGCACAAGCTTAAAAAAAAGACAAAGACGTGTCATATTCCAGAAGGTCTGTTTTCTTACTAACTTTCATGAGTGATATTAGAGCTAAAATGATTTTTTTTTTTGGTTTCCTTGCAACAATCTTTGATGATGGATATTAAGATGCTTGTGATTACCATTGACCTTGATGAAAGCAGACAAGAAGCGAAAGTCTAATGATGATGATAATCATCCTGGTAATATTGTTTTAGTTCCATGTTATTTTGCCAAAGTAAATATTGTTACATTGATTGATATTAAAAATAATGGAATAAAACAAAAAATGAGAAAATGATGGCCTGAATTGTCATGTACTTTGAGTTGTGTGGTAGTTATGCACATTGCGCGCATAAAGTCTATTTTAGATTTATTTACAATGTTTAGCAGCAATCAAAGGGAGCGACGAAAGGCTAAAGGCTAAAGGTCCCAGTACGGGGACCAGTACGGTTTCCTCACTGAGTCTGTTCCTGACAGCTTTTGTGACCGTTTTTAATAAGACAAAATATCTGAATCTGTTAGTCTAATCTTTTAAAAACACATGACCTTTCAGTATGGGTGGCATGGTGGCTCGGTGGGTAGCACCGCTGCCTCACAATAAGAAGGTCCCAGGTTCAATCCCAGGGTGGAGCGGCCTGGGTCCTTTGTGTGTGGAGTCTGCATATCCTCCCTGTGTCTACATGGGTTTACTCTGGGTACTCCGATTTCCTCCCACAATCCAAAGACATGAGTGTTAGGTTAATTATCTCTAAAAAGTGGCCCTTAGTGTGTGACTGTGTGTGTGTGTGTGTGTGTGTGTGTGTGTGTGTGTGTGTGTGTGTGTGCCCTACGATGGCTTGGCACTCCATGTAGGGTTGTTCCTGCCCTTGTGCCCAGAGGTGCCGGATGGACACTGGCTGGCCCGCGACCTCGGGTGGATTAAGCAGAAGATAATGAATGAATGAATGAAGTAAATAACACATTTTTAAAAAGCAAGGAGAATTAATGAGCTAAGTTTCCATTTCTGTAATGTTTTATCTCTTCAGGATTTGTCTGTGCATGCTTGTGTAGAGAAAGATTTCCAACCATGTGTCTGCCATGTCATGTCTGAGACTGTGGTGGTCAAGCGATTAAGGTCCTGGACTAGGGAGCAGAAGATCCAGGGTTCAAATCCCACCTCTGCCACAATTGGGCCCCTGAGCAAGACCCTTAATCCACAATTTCTTGGATTGTTAGACTTTCTTAATTGTAAGTCGCTCTGGATAAGGGCGTCTGCCAAATGATGTCAATGCAATCATTCAGTCTCTGGATGGGGAGAAATTCCACATGCAAAAATAAACAGACAATGCTGAAACTGTTCAAGGAATGACATAAAGACCTACACCAGCACAGTGAGGAATCCTGAAGAGATAAAACATTACAGAATCCTCCTGCACAGCAAGTGAACGTTTTGGCACCCTGGGTAAAATGGCATGTTTTGCAAAGGTTCTTAAGTGAAAAGGGTTGGAAGAAACTAAAATAGTCAAATGATGCACGTCAAAAAAAAAAAAAAGAACTGACTTGGTTTTTCTCTTCACACACTTGCCTAAGCTTTTGCCCAAGACCTCACTATTATTATGTCTTCCATTTTGTTGTGATTGTTCTTCTATTTGTGATTGTGTCCTGTAGGTCACTGCCATTTCCATAAACAAATTGTCCATTGATTCTATCTGATACATCCAGCTTCCATTTATAGATGCAGAAACCTTGACCTTTTCTGCACACAATTAGCAGCGAGGGAGAGAGAGAGAGATCGGGGGGCAAGAGACATGTGACTAAAACAGCCAGGGTGTACTGACTGCTGGATTTCTGTATCAGCTGCTCAACCTGGCCGCTCCATGAGCACCTCCCTCCTCTAAGCAGGATCATGAGTGGGACTGAAACTGCTTCCTGATCCGGCATCCCTCAGCGGCAGGTTCCTCCGGTTAGCAGAGCCTCTAACACCCAGGACTCTACCATACACGGCTGGATATGGTAGTTCAATAGATGAAGGCATTGCACCTGTTTTTTTTTTTCTGTGGCTCTTGCCCTTGAGATCACCTGTGGATTTACCTCAAGCATTTTAAAAACAATACAAGACAACAGGAGAAAAAGAAGGAAGAGTTTGCCCAGCTCTTAGAGGTAAGTTAACGTTTAGAAGCAGGAATTAGCTGCACCACATGCTGTTCCCAGGCATTATACAAAGCCTCTTAATGCTATTTCCTGCTCAATTGCAGGCCTTTACTGACTTACAATGACAGGCTTTATAGAGCGTTGGAATGCTACTGTTTTGTTTTACCTGAGTGAAATAGGGAAATAATACTTTTAAACAGGTTACATTTAATTAGATATTTAACAGATGCCCTTATCCTTATATAGAGCAAGTTACAGCTGATACAATCGTACAGGATACAATTCTGTGGGTTAAGGGCCTTGCTCGAGAACCCAGCAATGGCAGCTTGGAAGTGCTACGACTCGAACCCGGGACCGTCTGGTCAGTAGTACAGTCCTTCAGAAATCACTGTCCCACAATGAAACATTTCAATGCTATTTCGATTTGGACATTTGTGCAGGCAAAAATGTAAACTGTGTGCTATGAGTCCCTAAATTTTCCATGTTGTCGCAGTTTTTTTTTCTGATTTGGGGTTGCCTTGGTAAGGGAATCCTTGTTGTAGACCATCTGCGTCAAGGATCAACATTTAATGCGTCCTGACATGCTTTTCTGTCAGCCTGACCCGGAATGAACAGTCGATGTCGCTGTCGTTTCCGTCTGCAGAACTGCCGCTCACTGGACGTTTCTTCAAATTAATCGTACCATTCTGAGTAAACTCTAGAGCCAGTTGTGTGTGAAAATCCCAGGAGATCAGCAGTTATGGAAATGCTCAGATCAGCCCGTCTGGCAGGACAATCAAGCAACGGTCAAAATCACTGTGATCACTGAGATTTTTTTTGTATAGGCTTTCCCAATGAAGTCAATTATAAAAGCTGCTACGATCTTTATTTCTGAAGGGGCGCCGATCCATTGCAGGGCATCGCCCAGTATGACAGGGTCTCCGGAGCATCCCCTGCCACCCTAAAACAGCCCCACATTTTTCTGAACAAATCTTTGTTCAGCTGTTCCATCTGTTATTACACCTCCTATAAAGACAGATGGAAATCCAGTTCACGTTGAATTTTCAAGATAAGTTTACAGTGATGTCAGACAATTACAGAGAGAATGTATAAGCATAACCAGAGCTCGAGCTAAGCTCCTTAAGGTCTCGTACTGTGAGAACAGCACATGATATGCCATAGGTTTCAGCCTATGTTCTTAGAATGACTGAACTCAGGGCTAAACTTATGAACCTGCTCATGCTTACAACAAGAGTAAGAGTAAGGCCTTCAGGATAGGTGTTTTATATTTTTATAGACAAGGAATGAAATATCTTACTGTATGAAACATCTGTCTGTATATATGTTCATAATCCATATATAACGTTACCAGATACGTTAACAGTTTTAGTATTACACTGCTCACAACAACTAGTGGATATTTCAAAATTCCACAAAAACTGCTGGATAATCGGATCCTGTCCATGCCCCATCACTGTCTGTGAGTTTTGGCACTCTTGGGTGGCCATACACCCCACTGAACAGTCAATATGGGGGCACTCTGGTCCAGTTTAAAATGCTGCTGTTCACCCTCATAAGTATATCACAATATATCAATTTGGGATTGGCCTATTAGGCTAATATAAGATTGTAAAGATGCTTTGAGACAATGCTCTGTTGTAAAAAGCGCTATAGAAATAAATTTGAATTGAATTGAAGCATCAAAGCAGCAAATGAGACGTCTAAATATATTATACCTGTGTGTGTGTGTGTGTGTGTGTGTGTGTGTGTGTGTGTGTGTGTGTGTGTGTGTGTGTGTGTGTGTGT
>JAUZST010068029.1:0-22189 GCA_034779995.1 Parotocinclus haroldoi | reverse complement strand
GAAGATGGCGTCTGAGTAACGTTGTTTCATAAAGCCTAGGCCTGAATGTGTGTTATATTACACAAACACACACGCACATCATTTACATTTAGAACTAAAGCCGTAGTTAATCTGTTCGTGTTTTAGACATAAATATGTGTAAAACAGTCAGTTTTTAGACTCTAGAAGCTAAAGTCGCACGCGTGTCGTTGCGCGTTTGGTTAAAGACGGTTTCTTAAAATGGCGTTACTTAGCCTAGCTACAGCACGAGTCAGTGCATTTAACTGCGTTTCTCCAAAATTACATCTATCCAATCCAACGTAAATCGTTTAAATAACCGTCTTTTTTCACAACGTGTTTATTTCTCTCAATGCGATATTTAATGTTTCTTGGATAGGTCTATATGCGAACAACTCAGCTTTACGGAGTGATTGTTAGCTTGGATGCTAACAACACGGACAGCGTGCGGAAAATATTGCGCTATTGTTTGGCTTAATACGTTTTAAATTTTACTTAATATCTTTAGCCGAGTTATTCTATTATTCATATAAAGTATTTGTGAGATTATTGTCCATATTAGGTCAAGGTCACTATGAATAATGAGTAGATTCTCTCTTTACTCTCGGAGCAGTTTGAATTCTTTATTTTATGGTTTCCACAAAATATTCATTTGAGATTCAGATCCAGTTTCTACAAAATTTCCATCTGCACCTTTAGGTAGTGAATATTCTGTTCCATCACATCCCAAATGGATTCTAGTGGGCTCAGATTCGGTGTCCCATATCTCTGTTTTTGTTTTCAATGCAACATATTTTCACTCACAGATTATTTTTTTATTTTGCTCGTGCCCTCCTGTGGGTGTAAGATATAATAAGATAAAACTTTATGGATCCATTTGGGAGTTTTCCCTTGGTAAAATTAAGTTTCCAGCAGCATCATTATTGTAGTAGACACAGAGTATAAATTGTAGCTAAAGAGTACTAATAATAATAAGAATATATAATAATAGACTATAATACATGAATGTATGCGTATTTATATATATTATTGTCCCCCCCTGCCTCGATATAATTTGTTACCAATATTGAGACTGCAAACTTGAATATATGGCCTCTGCTTTGGTTTCCTGGTTTTATTAAATGTTGCTTTTAAGCATTATATTTTCAGTTGATGTTTCAAACGCTTTTGGCCGTGTTTTTAGTCATTCGTTTAAACAGAGCGGTTGTGATTTGTGCCTTCTTATTTTGTTTGCACAGAGACATCACTCGTAAGTAATTGAGGCCCGTTATCTCTTATACCACTGAAAAGCAAGGCACAAAATCTGATTTGGGCCAATTCAGCCTGGCAATATAAATGTAGCCAACTGGTGATTAGTGTGGTTAATCAGTCTTTAGTGCTTTTTACAGCTCTTTAATGAGTTACAATTAATATTTCACGTGGTGAAATAAATAGAAAATAGTGAACTTGATGGCTTATTTACAAATGAGAGACAAAAAAGGGGTTTGAGTTATGATTTCTATTAGGAACAGGCACAGCTGTAACTGAGTAACTGCTGCATCGTGTACTCACTGTGCCTCCCTGTTACGTGATTTAGACATCGAGGCGCAGATCCTGGAAATCCAGGGTAAGAAGGCTGCACTGCTGGAGGAGGGAGAGCAGGGAGTCGGCCTCGATTCCACCGGCTATTATGATCAGGAGATCTACGGGGGCAGCGACAGCCGCTTCACTGGCTATGTGACGTCTATTGCTGCCAACGAACAGGAGGATGTAAGTCTTTTAGCTCTTTCTTCCGTCACTCTCAGGGTTTCAGATTTGTTTATTAGGGTGTTATTTAAAGAGTGGGACCATTTAAAACATGTAACATTTTTGGAAAATTTGGAAGGTTCAAACTGGGACGTGAACACTGATGCAGATTTTGATTCGAGTTTATTAAATCACAGGGAGTTAAAGCTGAACAGGTTATCTAGAACATTGGGGTGGCACGGTGTCTCGGTGGGTAGTTCTGCCGCCTCTCAGCAAGAAGGTAGTGGTGGTGGATTCCAGGGTTTATTTTTTTTTATTTCTGGGGTTTCCTCCCACGGTCAAATAAGCCAAATAATTACTCCATGTTGGCGCGTGTGCGCATACTGCTCACAAAATGAAATACCCCCCTAGTTTTCGTGAGCAGTATATTTACTTATAGCATTATATAACTAGTCCTGAGATAAGGTGTTTGTGTGTGTGTTGCTGAAACGACCTCTGATGCTGATAACGATGCTAAATAAGCCAAACAAACAATCTAGAACACATTTGGTGTACATTTGAAGTGCACAATTAATATGAATAAAAAAATTTAATTGCATGGTTTTGGTTCATAAATTAATGGTCCTTTTGAGGTCAAATGTGCATCTTTATTTAAAAGAAAGTAATTTAAAATTGACTTGTAAACCCTATAGAGCTGCTTTTTTTATTTATTTGTTTTTAAAAATTGTTTTGAATTAAGCTAACCGTGCAAATAATGGCGATGTGCATCACTGCATGCATCATAGAAGTAATGTAAGTCCAATCCAGAAAGTTAGTTGGATTTGCATGTAGTGAACAAGGTTCTGTTTGTAGCAAATCAAATACTAGAATGCTAGAAAAAAACTTTTTTTTTTTTTTTTTAAAACCATCTAAACCCACTGAAAACCAAGTTTAGTTTCTCGGACAGTACAGGGAGTTTAGAGGCATGGTTTTCTTGGTTGATACTGTTGCTGGATAAATGGAGCGGTGGGATTTTTAAAAGCATTGCAGACATAGTTTTTGATGTTAACAGATAGTTGTGATCATTCACTGGACAGTGGTGACCTCACAGTAGTGTTTTTATAGCTCAGTCGCCATGGTATTAAACTCCAACTAACTAACCAACCAATCATCCGATTAATTAATCATAGCGAGGTCCTACTTCATTCTTTTGTTTAGTGTCTTCCACTGAGGCTAAATCAGACTGTTTTCTTTAGGATGATGAAGATGACTCTGCAACAACTCTGCTTGGTCCGAAGAAACCGGGGTACCATGCTCCAGTGGCGATACTCAATTCCATTCCACAGTCAGATGAGCAGGTAGATAAACATTTTTTTCGCTCTCCTTCACTGCTCTGTAATGTTAATGCCCTGTTGTTTATTGGGGTGGAGTAAAGTCTTCAATAACATTGTGTAAAACAGGTCGATGACCCGATGTTTTCCCTGGTCATGTGGTCTTTTTATTCTCCTGTAAGAAGCCAAAAAAAATCAAATGACAACCCAGTCCTGATAGACGGGTGCCTGCTTATCATGGATATATTTTTACTCTGGTTGAGTATATTGAGTAAAATGTATTAATAGGAAGTGGAATCAATTTTTTCGTACAGGTATCTGGTTCTTGGGGTTTAATATCCAACTCCGTTTGTATGAAAACCAAAAAGTACTTAGAATGTGTGACCCTGGCAGCCATGACACGAGCACAGGACCTCCTGCTCTTAAACTTTGATTGGTTTATTGGCTGAATGGTCAGAACTGACAGATTTTCATTTCCTAGTATAATCAGAGTTTGATCTCAAGTTAACCAGAACTAACCAGCAAAGGATCTTTCATGCTTGGTCCGAACGCAAGCCTGTTCTTAAAGGGGAGCCCAGGTTTAATCGACCCAACTCTGGCACAAAAAGTGCTAATAATGGATTGACATAGCCTCTTCTGTTACAGGTAGCCTTAGTAAAATTAGTATGACCCGACTAAAACGGTTCCCTCTGTCTGTAGTACGACCCTTTTGCCGAACACCGGCCACAGAAGATCTCGGACCGCGAGGATGAGTACAAGAGACGCAGGCAAAAGATGATCATCTCTCCTGAGCGTCACGACCCGTTCGCAGACGGTAAATGATCCCTAAGCATTCGCCCTCGTAACCCCATCTTTGTGCGTCCTGTATCTGCTTATTCACCTCTACTGGTCCAGATTAGCCGTTCTGTTGCTTAACCCTTCGAGCACTCGCCACTTGAACTTTAGTTTGTAACCCTTCAGTTACAAGCATTACCAAGTCCTGATTTATCGTCTAGTTCGAATTGGAGGCATTTCTTGGTTTCCTCTCTCAAACATGTATGTCAGGACAAATAAAACGAGTTGCAGGAAGGTGTGTGTTTTTCGAAGGGTTAATGGAGCAACATGAACCGTGTTCCTGTTTGGTTTAATAGCTGAATATAATCATGCTACGCTACAGAGCTGTAAATGAGCATAGTGGATCCTTATGAGAAAGTTTATCGTGTTATGTTTTAGGCTGTTTGTCGTATTTCACTTGCATGGAATCGCAAAGCGAACACTCTTATGACTCAAGTCTTAAAACTGGAGTTAAGCAAATCAGGTTTACCACTCTAGTCCAATCCAGTCCCAGAGTGCGTTCCTCTGCACTTTAATCGTACGACATGGATTTAGTTTGAGCTCCTTGCCTTCTCAAACTCTGCCAACCGTGAGAGCTGTAACGATGGGAAACGTGAGCGTTGGTGTACGTTTGTTCACCTTCAAACTTGCTCCTAGCCTTAGTGTAGGAATTGGGTGCGTCAGCTTGCATGTAGTTGATTCCAAACAGACATAAACTGTAAGTGTTGTGTAAATGTATTTCTATTTTTAACCACAAAATAGAAATATATCTTAAAGAATCTGTGTACAAAGATTCCACAGGCCCATACTAACTGTGCTTAATTTCTCTCCTACAGCAGTACTGCTATGCCAGTCCTGTCTGCACTCCTTTAAGGGTGCAGCACCTCATCCTGTGTAGGTTATGGTGAACAAAGAGAAGAGAGTTTCAGATTTAGGAGTGTATTAAGGGGTGGGGGCGGGGCGGGGTCATGGTTTCACCAACTCTCTGTACCCAAAGTTCTAACGTAGCCGCCGTACAAACTTCATTCTTTATTTTTAACTTCTTTAATCCTGTTTTGGCCCCCATTTACCCTGGTTTGGGTCCTGCAGGGGTCCTGTAGTTGGGGACTTTAAGCAGCTATGGCAACGATGCATTAAGACGGTATAAAACCCCAAAACACTAAGGCAAGTTGTTTGGTGGTCTTTGTAGACCAAGAAAAATTATTAACGTTGCTGTTAAAACTGTAACTGGGATTTTAGTTGTGAGTGATTTGAGGTCATGTTACTCAGAACTAGCTTAGGCTGCTCATTTATTTCACGGGGCGGATCGATGGGTAGCTCCTTCGCCTGCCCGAGAGAAGGTCCTCCCCATGTTCTTGTGACTTTACTCCGTGTACCCCAGTTTCCTCCTGCAGTCCAAAGACGTGCTTTATTTGATTACACGATATTGACCCATCGTTGAGTGACGTTAAATAAATAAATAAATGGTTTTATATTCCAGCTGGTAAGGCCATCTCGACTCTAGTACTAGTTTAAAAAAAAGCGTCCCGAGTGTTGAGACCTTTTTCTTGTCCAAATGTGTCGAGAACTGAATTGGAAGGGTTTTTAAAGTGCGTAGGACTGTCTTTTTAAAAAAAAAAAAAAAAACTGGTTACGTTGAAATCGTGGAAGGAATAGTGTTGTTATTGAATGGAACCACAGTTACATTCCAGCACACAATAATAATGAGAATAACTCCTCTGAAACTGGCTTTCTAATGAGTACACTAAACGGTTTGAATTATTGTGTGATCGTGAGCGAAGTAGGGATTCACTGTGCAACGTGAAAAATGAGCTGGGTCAGATATCAGCCGATCTATGGGATTCGCTTTAATTTTGTTACTCCGTACATCAGTTACTCTTAACGTCTAATGGCAGCAC
Source organism: Parotocinclus haroldoi (assembly GCA_034779995.1). Taxonomy (NCBI): domain Eukaryota; kingdom Metazoa; phylum Chordata; class Actinopteri; order Siluriformes; family Loricariidae; genus Parotocinclus; species Parotocinclus haroldoi. The sequence continues at coordinate 16,446 of JAUZST010068029.1, read as the reverse complement.
GCAGCATCTACACAACAAATGCAACATATAATATTGCTGGCTAATAATATATTTTATGATTAATAATACTGTTTAACCCTTTCAGGACCATAAGGATTTATCTTGACTTTTTTCAACGAAACCAACGCACACATCCCGAAAAAAAACCTTGTTTATATAAAGACAGTGACATGCGGGGTGGTTTCATACAAACTTGACTGCTCTGCATTGGTTCAATTGCATTTGACGTCCATTTAAACATAAGGGACAAACGTTTTCTTTGGTCCTCAAAGGGTTAAGGTGTTGATGTCGTGGACGGGTTGTATTTCTTCAGATGAACAAATGGCAATTATTTATCTGGGTTAATTTGTTCTATTTTGTTTCACAAAGTTAAGGCAGTAACATTAATGTAAATCCTGATGCCTTAAGTCTTCGATTCGGTTTATTCATTCCTCAGCAGTAACTGGTTGATATCAAATATCGACCGATATTTTTAAGTTTATTTATCGTATCGGAACTGAAGTCGGACCGGTGTAAGCCTAGAGTTAAGGTGGCAGGAAGCAGAGGGCTGGGTTCTTATGTGTACACTGAATGTTACCTTTTTGGTCACCGTAGACGTCCCTGAGGTTGTAGCTGCTTAAAGTCCCTATTTATTGGGCACGCATAAAAGGAGTGGGACACCCCTTCCCTCCCTCAGTCATGGCTGATTGTGCTATCTAACACTCGACTTGGCTCGGACCCGGGTCTCTGCAGTGACGGGCACTTTCAAGATTTTTACCCAGCTTATCCATATTAGAATTTGGTCATCAGACAAGATCCAAAAACTCAAATTTCCTTTTTAATGCACTTAAGTGCCACACAGCATTGTTTTAAGAGGTACAGTGTCTCTGCCCAACCAGTCTAGACATGCATAGACAATTAATTTTGTGATTCTGATTAAGCCTGTAGTCCTGTGTGAGGTTTGAGTACAGTGGGTGACCAGAGCATCATGGGTGGTATGCTATTGTGTGTGAGTTCAAACCCTTTTCCAAAGTGTTACTAATGGTAAAGAGAAATTTTCTAGGCTTCTTTTCTGCCCGGTTGAAGTCTGACTGCAGATGGACCCTTGGCACTGAAAGTGTACGTATTCTGGAGAGCACAGCCCAGGACCCTGCATCAATGCTGGCTATATCCTCTCCTTATCTGTTTAAAGAATCACACAGCCTCTATGTACCTGCCTGTTCTTAATCTGTGATCTGTGTTAGGAGAGATTTAATGTTAGGCTCTTTTGTGATATGTGAGAGGACATAAAGTAAACTATCTGTTAAAGCAAAGATCTGGATTAGACTGAGGCCCAATTGACTGCTTTAACTGTATTAGAACACGCGCAGTGTGGCAGCTCTTGCCTCGCTAACGTTCTTGCATTTTGTTGGTGCTCTTTCGTGCAGGGGGCAAAACGCCAGATCCCAAGATGCCTTCCAGGTCCTACATGGATGTGATGAAGGAGCAGCATCTCTCTAAAGAGGAGGTACGATCTACCTGCTTATCTTTTAATGCTCTGATTTTAGTTTCAGTCGCTGGGGGTGGAGAGCATAACGTAGTATAACCTAAGTCTCACTAATTTAAGCAGCTGCTGTTTTCCATCATTTCTAACACGACTATTAATCTTGGTGTGGGATTGAACAAAATGATAACCCCAATAGAAGGTAATACTAAGGTTTTTTTTAGAAAGAAAAGTAGTTATCAGTTACATTTTTCAAAATAATCTTAAATACAGTGCAAAAATGAAGCTAGGTGAGATTTAAGGGGAAAAAAGGTGCAGGTTCATTGTCCAAGGCTTTTGTATTAGTTGCTTAAAATCTTCGAGTGTTGATGATTGAGGAAGATCTAACTAGGTCTAATTCTGGGATGAGATTAGATGGGAGTATTAAAATGATTTTTAACCTCGAGACCCACACAGTTGCTGAATTGCAACATTCTTTTTAAATGATGCCATGTTTGCCTACTCTTGCCCAAAAGTGGACGAAACGTTTTTTTTTTTTTATCAGCAATCCAAACTTTTATTAATTTCAGTAGTGTGTGTGTGGAGCCCCAACTACAGTAACGGCCATGCACCTCCCTAAATCAAATAACGCAACTTCCTTTATTCGATGTTATGTTTCTGTTTTCACTGCAAGTTGTCAGTTACAGAAAGGTAAACGAGTGAGTGAAATGAGTGACCATTTTCTATTCAACAGAATTAATTTCAGGGACATTTGAGCATAAACTCCAATGCTATAATTATAAATGATCTTATAATATCAAGTTTGTCAAATCTATTCAAATGCTGTTCAAAAGTCATTATGGCACGTTGTTTGTTTACATTTGCATTTAGCAGCCGCCCTTATCGTAAGCGTCTTGAAGTGATTTATATTCTTCCTAGCAGACCAAACTTCATTAATAAGCAACAGATATATTTATCACAATCCAACCAGAAGCAGCTAGGATCTGGTGTAGGTCAAATCAATAAGAATGTACAAGCACAGGGTTTTTTTTTTTTTATTTTAGTTGGATTTTTCTTCATGTGCTCAGTGAAAAGCCGAGGCTGAAGTCGCTGCTTAAAGTCAGAAAGAGACTCAGATATTTGTACATCCAGCAGGAGTTCGTTCCACCACCTGGGTGACAGGATGGAGAAGTGTACAGATGCTTGTCTTCCTCTGATCTTCATTTGCAGTGTGTGCAAAATTAGTTTTGAAAGCCCTGACATGGGAGTAATGTACACTTCCTGTTCTGGAACCATTCTGACTGTACGCTGGTTTCCTCCACACATTGGGTTAACTGGTCTCTCTAAATTGCCACGGTCTCTAACTGGTAAACAGCCTTGCTCCTGACACGATAGCTATTCATCCTAATCTGATGTTATAAACATAAACAAACAAACCTTGTCACCCATTATCCAAGTCAAGTCAATACATATTTATATAGCGCTTTTTACAATGGGGGATTTCGTTATATGGGGATGTCTTGATTTTTGTAGGAGTTTTGATCCCGAACCCCGTGTCTTTGTTTTGGACAGAGAGAGATCAGGTTGCAGATGGCAGAAAAGGCCAAGTCAGGGGACCTTAAAGCGGTCAATGGTTCTGCTGCGTCTGAAGCTGCCGTGGCTAAACGCAAGCGTCGGTGGGACCAGACAGCTGACCAGACACCAAACGCTACACCTAAGAAACTGTCCAGCTGGGATCAGGCAGATGGTTCATCAGAAGTAAGTCTCTCTTAAGCTGCGTTCGTAAAAAGAAGCAAGGATTTTACAGAAATAACTAGTAATGGTCTATTAAAAAGAGCAAACGATCTGTGCTTTAACCTTTTTTTTTTTCTCCTCCGTACATCATTATTTCAGGTAAAGCCTCACATCGAATGACCTTTCATTTTCAAATTTCCTCCACAGACTCCAGCACACACGCCTGGTCACACACCTGGACACACGCCGTCTAACAGTCGCTGGGACGAAACGCCTGGTCGTCCCAAGGGCAGCGAGACGCCGGGAGCAACCCCGAGTTCGCGCATGTGGGACCCCACGCCAAGCCACACGCCTGCCGGTGCCGCAACTCCCGGTCGGGACACCCCTGGACACGCCACGCCCGGTCACGGCGGGGCCACTGGGAGCGTGCGCAAAAACCGCTGGGACGAGACGCCCAAAACGGACAGAGGTTTGTCACCGACGGTGCATATCAACGTTAGAAATGAATCAAGCAGTTAACAGGAAATTCAAACCCCTCTTTGGACCATTTCAGAGACACCTGGTCATGGCAGCGGCTGGGCTGAGACTCCGCGCACAGACCGTGGAGACGAGTCTGTAGGAGAGACCCCAACACCTGGAGCAAGCAAAAGGAAGTCCAGATGGGACGAGACTCCTGCAAGTCAGATGGGCTCCTCCACTCCCCTCCTCACCCCTGGCAAAACTCCTATTGGCACACCTGCTATGAATATGGCCACGCCCACTCCAGGTACGGCTCCAGGATGGTTTTTCTACAGTTAGGTGGCGACTGTTGGTGCCAGTTACAGACCTTACATGGCTTGGTTGTTGTTTGTTTGTTTATTTATTTATTTATTTTTTTTAAGGCCATCTGATGAGCATGACTCCTGAGCAGCTGCAGGCGTGGCGTTGGGAGAGGGAGATCGACGAAAGGAACCGCCCACTTACTGACGAGGAGCTGGATGCCATGTTTCCAGAAGGATACAAGGTCTGTTAACTTACTGTTAAATACTGTTTCTCACTGCTCTGCCTACAGAGGCACCAACATAAGTAATTTATTTATTTTTATTAATACATTTGTATTGGGCATTTAACACAACCTAATGATCACACGGATATGCCAGGATTCCTAGCAGAGATGCAACCAAATATTACTTTTCTTGGCTGATTTAAAAAATGCATATATTCAGTGCTTTTAAAAACGAGGGAATATTTCCTAATGACTGGAAAGAGAATCCACAAGAACCGCTGGATAATCTGATCCTGTCTTTGCCCCGTCACTGCCGGTGACACTTTTGGGTGACCATACACCCTACTGAATAGTCGATGTGGGGGCGCACTCGTCCGGTTTAACATGATCCTGTTCACCTCTGTGAATATAATAACTTACTACTCAATCACAATAACGGAGTTTAAATCTCATTCTTTTAATCGGACAACTTTCTTACTTTCATTAAAAAAAAATTTCTTTTTTATTATAAGGCACGTTTTAACTGCTTCGTATAGTGGCTGCACTCTTCCTAGCTTTAGTTTTGGCTGTTACTTTTGTAAAATTCAGAATAATGAGCGGTGTGCTGCTGGCTTATCGTATGTATTTAATTCAATAGGTGATATTAAATTCATTGTTACCGAAGGTTTTCCTCCATGGCTTAATTTTTACTTTGTATCCCTGCACCCTTGTTAGTATTGCACTACATAGAGTATTTAGTTGTTTGAGACTGATCGACTAATCCGGTTACGGCTGATCATGCTAAAAAGATAGGAAGTCCGATTCCAGTCGCCAGCCGATCGATTGGGGCTTCTTTCTAAACTCGTAAAATGATTGTTTAAAAACAATGGCTGTTACAGCTGATTTCTGAATGTTCTGGACAAAAGGGCAAGGTTTGCTGTTTCGGGTCAGTTTAGGAGCCTGAACTGTTCAGACAAATGTCAGTCGCATTTAAAAAGGTAGTGTGAACGACCTGAAAATAAATGTTTTTTTTTTTTTTTTTTTGGTGTAAATTTTGGACTGTTTTGCCAGCTGTTTAAATGTAGCCCAAGATCACCGTAACAGAACTTGATTTGGATGTGGTGTGAACGGTATCGGTGGCCGTGAGTACTAACGAGTCCTTTTTTTGCTCCGTTCCTCATCAGGTGTTACCTCCACCTGCAGGCTACGTGCCCATCCGCACACCTGCTCGCAAGTTGAGCGCCACCCCGACGCCCATCGGTGGCATGACTGGTTTCCGCATGCAGCCTGAAGACCACACCACGAAGCAGATGAACGACCAGCCGTCAGGCAACCTGCCCTTCCTGAAACCGGATGACATCCAGTACTTCGATAAACTTCTGGTGGGTTAGCCGGGTGTCGTTTGTTCATTCGGTCCACTTCTGAAACTTTAAGGATCTCAGCGATGTAAATAAAGGAGTTATTTCTTTTAGGTGGAGGTAGACGAGTCCACTCTGAGCCCAGAGGAGCAGAAGGAGCGCAAGATCATGAAGCTACTCCTGAAGATTAAGAATGGGACCCCTCCCATGAGAAAGGTACGCTCCGTGACATTTAACTGAACCCTGACCTCCTGTGACCCTGACCCTAACTAATAACTCTGTTCTTTCAGGCCGCCCTCAGACAGATCACGGACAAGGCCAGGGAGTTTGGCGCCGGGCCGCTGTTCAATCAGATCCTGCCCCTGCTCATGTCTCCTACACTCGAAGATCAAGAGCGCCATCTGCTGGTCAAGGTTATCGACCGCATCCTGTACAAACTGGACGATTTGGTTCGGCCCTACGTCCACAAGGTGAGACTGTTTAACAAAGTGCAATAATGATTTTAAACACTGATACATATAGATGTGTGTTAACGGCTTAACTGTGCCTGTGCAGATTCTTGTGGTGATTGAGCCACTGCTGATTGATGAAGATTACTATGCCAGAGTGGAGGGCAGAGAGATCATTTCTAACTTGGCAAAGGTGAGTTAAAGATGTAGAGGTAATTTTTTTCTTTTTTTTTAATAACTAAACAACTGTTTATTGAAAATGTACGTATTCAACACAGTATACAAATATATAACCAGAATAATTAACAATAGGCCAGTAAAAGGCCAAAAAAAGTAGAGGAAAAGAAAAAAAACAGAAAAAACAAAGCTGTCAGGTCATAACGAAAAGATCAGCCATCCCATACCCTCCCGTACCCCTGGACTTTGGACCTTGAGGTTCGAGCCCAGGCGCTGCTTGGTTGCTTGATTTGTACTCCGCAAAAGCACTTGCTTATTGACTAAATGTTAATTAACTGTACGTTCAGAAATATGAGTGGTCTGAAGGTTAATAGGGGTCTTCGGACTGTGGTGGCCCAGCAGTTAAGGTACCTTGAGGTTAAGGGATCAAATCTCTCCTCCACCAAGTTGCCTAGCACCGAGAGTCCTTAAGCAAAGCCCTTACCCTGCTTTGATCGTAAGGCCAAGCTTTTTTGATTGCTCGTTCCTCGGATGTCTCTACTTAAAAATCTACTGAGGAGGGAGGGAAAAAAAATAAAATTAAATCTTTATTTTTCAGCACTTTTCAATTTCTCGAGGACTATGTGGAATCAATGCAATGAAGGAATAAGAAATAAAAATACATATGAAATTAAAAATAAAATGTACTTAACCTAGAATTAAATTAAAGTGAATCTGGAAAAAAAAATTAAAATCCGGCTCTCCACCGGAGGGCTAAAAAAAAAAAAAAATTTCCCCCTGAATTTCAACCGCTGTAAGTCATTCTGAATGAGGGTCCATTTTGAGAACCTTGTGAAAGTCCTATTACGCTGGACGCAAAAATTAGGGGATCTTTAATTGTGGGATATCTCATTTTGAAGTATCCCCTAATTTTTTGTGAGCAGCATATTTCTACCATATCTTGACGATGTTCAGTGACTCAACCTGCTGCTGTAAACAAAAGATACCGGGGGCTAGGGTTTGCATTTCTGGTGCAGCTTGCGATGTAAATGCTGCATTTATAAAACGGTGATGGTGTACCAGTGAGCTGGAAGATAAATTAGATTTTTAGCTCTCATAATCTACCCCAGCAGTTTGTTCGGTAGTTCAGCTGCTTTGCTTGATCTTGACAAATTTTGTTTGCTCACAGGCTGCCGGTCTGGCCACTATGATTTCCACCATGAGGCCTGATATTGACAACATGGACGAGTACGTGAGAAACACGACGGCCCGAGCCTTTGCCGTTGTTGCCTCTGCCTTGGGCATCCCGTCCCTCCTGCCTTTCCTCAAGGCCGTGTGTAAGAGCAAGAAGTCCTGGCAGGCGAGGCACACAGGAATCAAGATTGTACAGCAGATCGCCATCCTCATGGGCTGCGCCATCCTGCCCCATCTCCGCAGCTTGGTGGAGATTATTGAGCATGGTCAGTATGGGGAGTGTTCGAATTTCCGTTGAGGTTTGGGTCATGGCTGAGGTTTGCATTCTAATACCTGATACCATGAGTACAGAGTATGGACTGATTTAAGGACTCTGATGGCGTTTGTCTTTACATAGATGAAACTGCTGCACAAGTTGGGTAGATTTTGTGCAGGTAGGGCCCGGTTGATGATGGGGATGCGTTCAAACAAATCCATCATAAGTTGAATTCATCGTAAACGGAAGAGTTTAACATGTATTCTTGAACGCATGTCATAGCATGGTCTAAAATAGACATGCTTAAAAAGCACTGACAGTGGGGCAAAAACATTTAACACAAAGCTTATTTTGTGATGGGTTAAATATGTAATGTATTTTATGGAACAATGTATGGAAAGTGAAAACAAAAGTGTTTAGTCGCATCTGCAGGACAGTATCATACTGCCTGTTTACTGAGGAAAAGCTCAATTCTGAACAATTTCTGCAACAGTAATTTCTGCTGATTTTGTCACTACGTCATTTTAGCAGGTATTAAATAATCCTATAAGTGTTAATAAGCAGTAATGTCTGTATTCGGTCAGGACTCGTGGACGAGCAGCAGAAGGTGCGAACCATCAGTGCTTTGGCTATTGCTGCTCTGGCTGAGGCTGCCACTCCCTATGGTATCGAGTCCTTTGACTCGGTGCTGAAACCTCTTTGGAAGGGTATCAGACAGCACAGAGGAAAGGTTTGTAATAACTTCTACTTTGAATGATAACGCGGATTCGGATTTTTAGAGGCCAAAAAATTGCTGTCCTTCACACAACTGTCTGAGACGCACACTGATGTTGTGTAAAGTCATTAATGGAAGCCTGTTCTAATATCTGCATTGCTCATATGATTTTTAAATCATGCTGACCAATCGGAGCTCTGTTGTCAGGCAGAACAGGACAAGAGCCTATATAACAAGCCACAGACTGACTATAAAAACATGGATATCAAAAGTATATGGTGGATTAAATCTGAAAGGCTGAAGAGTGATAAAGCTGCCAGTGACTGTGGAGCTGTTTTTATTGTTCATATAAGTGCATTCTGATCAGTCCATGCCCACAAATACACAAACTAGGCTGTAGCTTTCGGCTTTAATCTTTGCTGTGTCTATGTTGGCGGTTATGGAAAAGGCACGGTGAACGCTCCCTAACAAAGCCAAAAAAAGTGCACATGGAGGATTCAGAACGTTTATGCAAAAACACAAGCCGAACTTGGCAAGAAGTTAAAAAAAAATAAAAATAAAAAAGGCATCCGTTTTCAAAAACTGCACTCCGTGTGAACAGACCTTAATGCACGACAAGCGTTGCATCATAAATCGATGTTGTGGAATAGCTAAACTGTTTGTGTTTACATTAATCAGGGTCTGGCTGCCTTCTTGAAAGCCATCGGGTACTTGATTCCTTTGATGGATGCCGAATACGCCAACTACTACACGAGGGAGGTGATGCTTATCCTGATCCGAGAGTTTCAGTCTCCTGATGAAGAGATGAAGAAGATCGTCCTGAAGGTGGGATGAGCGTAACAGGATAAACAAGACCCTTTTAAACGTTTTGAGTGTGTACTGTGTTGCTAAATACCCGTGTCTTGGGTTCAGGTGGTGAAGCAGTGCTGTGGCACAGATGGTGTGGAATCGAACTACATTAAAACAGAGATCCTGCCCCCGTTCTTTAAGCACTTCTGGCAGCACCGTATGGCACTGGACAGGCGTAATTACAGACAGGTCAGCTGAAATCATTGCTTTTATAGCGGTGTAGCGTTTTCACTCGTGTTTCATACGTTGAAATTCTACCCTGGCTAGCTGGTGGACACGACAGTCGAACTGGCTAACAAAGTCGGGGCAGCAGAAATCATCTCGCGCATCGTGGACGACCTGAAGGACGAAGCTGAGCAGTACAGAAAGATGGTGATGGAGACCATAGAGAAGATCATGGGTAACCTGGGGGCAGCAGATATCGACCACAAACTGGAGGAGCAGCTGATCGACGGCATCTTGTACGCCTTCCAGGAACAGACCACTGAGGTGAGGCCGGGGTGGGGTACCGAATGGGAACCTTATTATTTCATATGTAATGTAATGGTTTGCCACAGTCACGATAGGACACGTGCACGTCTGGTTTTGATGGTTATTAGGTCTCACAGGATCACGTTGACTTCAAGGTATCAAATTTGTACCCGTATCCAAATTTTAACGAAAACCCAGAACCAACATGAAATTCAGCCGCTGTCATAAAGAAGTACAAGCCTTAGGCATGACACTAGATTAAGACTATATGGTTTGGTTAAATCTTGTAAATCCTTACTTAAGACTTTCCATTGTTCATCCACAATTCCATCAAATGGCAAATCTGCTCCCAGGATATGGCGAGAGCTAAAAACGGAAAAACGTCTTCCTGTGATATGGGTGAACGAATTCAAACTTAAACTGTAATACCAGTATTGACCGATAGATGTCAACCGCGTAACCGTGAATGAAACTGAATGCAACATTTACAGCGTTTAGCAGACGCCCTTATCCAGAGCACCTTATACATTATACTTGTACAGTCTTACAATCATGGGTTAAGGGTTTTGCTTAAGGACCCAACTCTCAGCTTGGCAGAGGTGAGATTTGAACCCTGGACCATTGGGTCCAAATTCCAGTACCTTAACCACTAGGATACCACAGTTGCACGTGGGATGTAACAAACCCTATTACATACAGAGCAATAAGAACACTAGTAAACACAATTAACAGAGAAAAGTCATAACACAGACCATCTGCTAAAGATGCTTGTATCCGTCACTCGAACCGACCACAATTTGACATCATTACAATCTCAAAAGGCAATCCTACTTATCAAGGCCATAAAAGATCTCACCTGCGCACATTAGTGAACTTTCTACTCTGATTAATGTTTTTACTCTGTAATTTATGACCGTGATCAAATGTGTGTTGAGGGGCAAATAAAATGCCCCAAAACCAATCTAAAACAATGTGCTGTCCTAGTTGTGGATGCCACCTTCCTTTTGTGAAAAAGCTGTTCTGGTGAAAAGGTTCACACCCTTAACCAGAGATAAAATCACGGTTATACACGGCCTTCCGTGGCATATTACTTTTAAAAAACAAACAAACCTGACGTTAGAATGCATACACCAGCAAATGAGCCTTCCAGTTTAAGGCCCTTAATGAGCAAACCTAGGGAGACAGTGGAAAGGAAAAACAACATTATTATTCTTTAGTAATCCGTTCCAAGATTTCTCACTTATAATAGAGTACGTACTTTGTAATGTTAATTAGGGCTCGGCCATCTTCCCGTTTCATCCATGTCGGGCTGCTTCCTTCCACCCACTGTGCGCGTTCATGTTCTGTTCATGTCCTACCACTTGATGACCGACCCGTCTTCAGTTTTTTGTTTATTAAAAAATGTTGATCTCAATGTTTTAATAATTCATTCTGTCTGCTTCTTTGAATCATTATTCCACTGTGCATCTACTTAATAAAACCTCGCCTTCATTTTATAAAATCATAAATTACCAGTAACTGACACCAGATCAGTCCTGAGCCAATACATTGAGGAAAAGTGGCAAAACGTATGGAACCAGCGGACCAGTAACAAGCTGTACGAATTCACAGCCCTAACAGAAAGCCACACAGATAACTGATGAAAACTATAACATGACCCAAGGATGAGGAACCGCCACATTGTGAAATCCATTTAAAAAACCAGGGCCCGTATGTATCAAACTTCTTACAATTTCTCCCAAGAATGCTGCTAAGAATGGACTTAAGTCTAAAATTATTCTTGGTTAAAAGCTGAGACTAAAAATTATTTATTATGCCTCTCAGTCTCACTTTAAGCTCAAAGTTTTCAACTTTTCAAAGGTGAAAAATGTCGAAATACTTTCACATTTAACTTAAGAATGGTGCAGTTATTATTTTTTGTGAAGAATGTCTGAAATAAAACTGTATTCACGTTGTTGATAAATAATTCGACTTCAGAGTTTTGGTAACTGGCACTTGCACTTAACTCGGTGATTAGGAGCAAATCTAAGAATTTTTCAGCACTTAAGTCCTAAATTCCACGCTAAGTTTGATACATACTGGCCCAGGATTACAATAAAACACCTGCTTATGGAACAAAGGAAGAAAGTATCAGTCTGACGCACTAGATAAAATATTTAACCACGAACGAAGCAAGCAAACTAATTAAATGGCTAAACATGACCCTAACTTAGACTCCACGTTTGACAGTTTGATTTAAAAATATTACAATAACCTCTTCAAAACCTAACCTTTCCTGCCATAAATTTGCCGAGGTGCTAACGTGGTGTTAAACCTAATCAAACAAAACATCATTAAAAGTGATAAACCTGGCCGAGTTAAAAATCCTGCAGAACTGCGTTGTTGTGAGACGGTCACAGGCGCTGCTCCTGCCGGCTACCCGTTACAAGGATTGCCTTTATTCCAGCAGGACTCCGTGATGCTGAACGGCTTTGGAACAGTGGTGAACGCTCTGGGCAAGCGAGTCAAACCTTACCTGCCTCAGATCTGCGGTACCGTGCTGTGGCGACTGAACAACAAATCGGCCAAAGTGCGTCAGCAGGCCGCTGACCTCATTTCTCGCACGGCTGTTGTTATGAAGACCTGCCAAGAGGTTGGGATAAGTAGTGACAGCAAATGTTTTATTTGTTAAACTTAATTTGCTAACAAGCAAACATCTGACCCATTGCTTTGTTTATTTTATTTTGGTTAAATAGGAGAAGCTAATGGGACACTTGGGTGTTGTGCTGTACGAGTACCTGGGAGAAGAATACCCAGAAGTTCTTGGAAGCATCCTCGGTGCCCTTAAAGCTATTGTTAATGTGATTGGTAAGTATAATGGACACCTGTTTAAGTGCTCGTTAACGCGCGTATCTGTTCAGCCAATCACATGGCAGGAACTCTGTGCATTTCGGTACGTGAGCATGGTCAAGATGAGCTGCTGAAGTTCAGACCGAGCATCAGAAGAGAAAATTAAGGCGATTTAAGTGACTGGCGTTGGATCTACAAATGGTCTGAGCATTTCAGAAACTGCAGATCTACTGAGATTTTCCCACACAGCACCATCTCTAGGGTTTAGAGAGAATTTGACGTGTCATGTGATGCGACGTGCTGCGTTATGGACTTTTCCCCAAAGGCTGTTACAACCATCGTTGAGGTTTCTTGGTCGGTGGTGGTTCTTCAGACGGTCTGTTGCTATGATACAGCAGCGGTCTTCCCCTGACATCAGAATCCATCTTCAGTCACCTGTGACGACCAAGGAAAAAAATATATATTTTAATATATAAATTATAATTTTATTAATAATATTAATTATTAATAATAAATTAATAATATATAATTTATTTTGTGGAAAATTGAGCAACTGTATGTATGTTTATTTATGTTGGGCGAAAAAATTGTGTGCAAATGCAGCCGGCTAATAGTTTATATACAAATATACATAATTTATTTATATATATAATGTATATTTCTATATAAACTATTAGCCACCTGCATTTGCACTCATTTTTTCCACGCAATATAAATATACACTGCTCACAAAATGTAATCATGTGATATTTCATTTAAGTGAAGAGTCATCGTCTCACCCCCCCCCCATTGGATTAATCATGTATGAAAATGATTGAAAGACCAAGTTCATTCCCACCTGGTTCACAATTTGTAGTTAGCTACATAACGCTTATCCTTCATTTAGCAAACACTTTAAAATTGACCTCGTTTCTCAGGTATGCACAAGATGACTCCTCCAATCAAAGATCTGCTTCCTCGACTGACGCCAATCCTGAAGAACAGACACGAGAAGGTACAGGAGAACTGCATCGATCTTGTGGGTAGAATTGCTGACAGGTCAGTGCTAAGCCTTTTTCGCTAACTCCATTCTACTTGCCTTAAATCATGAGCTGCTCCTACAATCGGTGTTGTTTTTGTTTTTGCAGGGGTGCAGAGTACGTCTCCGCCAGGGAGTGGATGCGAATCTGTTTCGAGCTGCTGGAGTTGGTGAAAGCTCACAAGAAGGCCATCCGACGAGCTACCGTCAACACTTTTGGATATATTGCCAAGGCTATTGGGTAATGAGCATCAATCTGTTTTTTTTTTTTTTTTTTTTTTAAATTGCTTTGGACTCCTCAGCGGTTGTTGTGGTAAAATAAAACCTGTCCCTTGTGAATTCCTCAGACCTCACGACGTGCTCGCCACACTGCTCAACAACCTGAAGGTGCAGGAGCGTCAGAACAGAGTGTGTACAACGGTAGCTATAGCCATCGTGGCAGAGACCTGCTCGCCTTTTACCGTGCTGCCAGCGCTGATGAACGAGTACCGCGTGCCAGAGCTCAACGTTCAAAACGGCGTGCTCAAGTCCCTCTCTTTCTTATTCGAATACATCGGGGAAATGGGCAAGGACTACATCTACGCTGTCACACCGCTGCTGGAGGACGCTCTGATGGACAGGTGAGCCAAGAGCCGACTCGCTCTTTATGCCTTCTGGCCTCGGGCTAAACATGATCGAAGAAAATAACAGCAGTGCAAATTTAAATCATCACTCATGTTACTCTACTAACCGCTCTGTTTTTGTATCAGATAGAAATGCTTTAGTGCAGCTGATATAAAGGATCTGGTTACAAAATTCCCAAAAGGAAGGCGTGATGTATAAAAGTCGTTGGTTGTAACGTGTAAAAGGTGACTCTGGATCAATGCCGTTTTTTGTTTTATTCATTTAAAAAAAGCCCTTTTTATAAAGGAGCATTTGTCTCAAAGCAGCTTTACAATATTATGTTAGCTTAAAAGGCCAATCTTAAATTGAGCAACCCTAGGGCGACAGTGGCAAGGAAAAACTCCCTAAATGTAGAACCAATACACCTTGAGAGGACCGAGACTCAAAGTGACCCGACATCCTTGGGTGACCTAAATGTTAAATGACAACGTATGATCAAAATGTAACGGTCAGCCTGCTGTACTGATATGACATTTAGTCAGTTAAGCCGTTCTGTTTCAGACACCATGTAGTAAAAGAAAAGGAAAACGTGAGTAGAAACCCTAAAATTCTGGCGGTTTGATCCTTTTTTTTTTTGTTTTTTTTTAATGCGTTGCCTGGTCCTTGCAGTTTTTGGAACTGGCTGAGGTTGGAAATTGAGTGAAAATAAAACGCATTTGGACGTTTGCTTATAAAATGTATTCACCTTGGAAGTCTCATCAGGAGAAATTTTACTGAAGTGCGTGTGGCCACGGCTTAACTCTATTTGGATGAATGGAGTCAGGGGTGGGAATCTTCAGGCACCTCACGATTCAATTCGATTACGATTCATAGGGAAACTATTATCGATGCATCTCAATTCGTTTTTTTTTACCATGTGACTACATGAAACAAATCTACGGTGTCAAAATAGGTTTTAAAGTTTGGAGAACCAAAAAACCCATAACCAAAAATTTACATTTTGTTATAAAAACCAGTTTGTAAACAGAATATTTCTGTTTGTAATAGTCTATTTTGAGTTTAATATTTTTGAAGTATCCGTTTTCGCTTTCTTCGGGCCTTTTCGGGCCTTTTCTCCGTTGCGCTTCTGTCTCTGTTTCGCTTCAAAAAAAGTTTAGCAGTTTGATTAAGCTTCATTATTAAAAGGCATAATATATGATATGAGATATGAGAAAACATAAACACACAGTAGCGGGGCTTAACTCCAACAGCTAGTAATTGCTTAGATCCCGCCCCCCCCAAAAGTCAAAAGCGAGAAACTTTTTGAAGTGAAAGCGAGACTGAGAGAAGCGCGATGGCGAAAAGGTGCGAAGAAAGCCAAAACGGATCCTTCAAGAATATTAAACTCAATATAGACGTTACAGATCTCAGTGAGTGAGAGCTAAGGTTTAAGTTCTTGTGTAAGAACAGAAGCTGGCCTACATGTTCAGATGCAAGCGTGCCCGATTATTGATTATTGACATTTATTAATCGTTTCAGACCGCGATGCATCGGAAAAATCGATATTTTTCCCCAGCCCTAATGCATATATTTAACAACAAAGTATAGCGGCTTTCGGTAAAGACCTGCACTGAGCGAGAGCTATTGTGTGTGTCTTCAGTCACGTCTCCACTCAGACCAGTTAAAGCAAGTGTGCTGGGTGCAAAAAAAAGAGTGCTAAGATTATGTTCTTAAAATGCATCAGGAACCACTTTTGGAGAGTTTCAAAGTGGTTTGAGAATGTTGTAATACGACTATAAAGCTACTACAGGCCTTCTGCTATTTCATTACTGAGCTACGTTTTATTACTAGACCAGTTCCTTTACTTGCTGTCAGTTACAAATTGGTATCAAAATGAATCACAAGCATAACTGTATGACATTTCCCCCTCACATTGATCACTCCTAGGTCGAAGTCACTCAAAAGGGTGCAGAATTCAGAGGAGGAGATCTTAGGGAAGATGCACTGCTCACAAAAATGAGGGGATATTTCATTTTGGGGTATCCCCTAATTTTTGAGATCAGTATATAAAACTCTTACCGTAACACCCAGAGTGCTGTATTATTTAAATCCCAGTTTGCAGCTGGAACATCTGTGTCATCAGCTACTCATAATGACATAAATATACTGTGATCCAGTTAGTGGAAAGCTTTATCATGTGGATGACTGTGTGTCAGACCAGACGGTCCTGATTCATCATAGAGCCTAGAAATCTTGCAATAACTTGCTTTTTGCACTTTATCTCCCTCCTCGCTCCTAACATTGTGATGGGAACTCAAACCACGTCAGGAAATTGATCTTGATCATTTAATATACATTTAGTATTTGTCTATTTAACATCTAGGCCGCCCGTGGAGGGCGGGTCCCCTGTTGAGTCTTGGTTCCTCCCAA